>CATIWR010476443.1:0-10996 GCA_949677035.1 Omphalea diandra | reverse complement strand
TATATATATATATATATATATATATATATAATTATTTTATTTATAGTTTAATTACTTAAATTATTATTATTGTTATATTAGTTTATCGCTTGCAATTGTTTTGTTTGAATTGATATTATTATTTAAATTTAAATTTAATATTTATTTTATTTGTGTGAGGAACGACTCAATGAGCATTTTGGTTCATTGATGATCAAATTATAAGATGTATGAATTTAATTTTGAAATTAGTGATAAGATTTTGGAATCAATTTCATATTATAAGAATAACTTAGAGAGATTTGACTTGATGGACTTAGAGTGAGGCTCGTGCTCAGAGTGGGGCCCATTAAAAAGAGTTCAGCTCTCTTTAATATTTTTTAATGAGCTTAAATGTCAAACATGTACTATCTAGGGTACATGTCATTTTGCTATTTGCTTTCCTCCATATTATATTTACACCTTATCTTATTTAATTATTTTCACAATCTCCTATCATTATAAATGACCCTTCAATTCACTTCATTTAAGATCTTTTGAACTCATTTCCCTCATTTTTTCCCATAAAACTCTTATTCTCTGATTCCTTATTCTTTTTCCTTTATTCTCTCATTCAGTTGGTGCATCATTATTGCATATATGTGTTTTACTCAGTTAATGCATCATTGTTGCACATATGAGTAGTCATGATTTTCTCACCTGCCATTAGGCCTTTAACCTATTAAAATTGCTCACTCTTCCTCTCACGCTCTCTCTACTTCTTCATGGTGCATTGCTAAGGTGTTACATTGCCTTGCCATCAATATCTTAAGAAGCCAAACATTTACATTTGGTCACCCCACTAGGGAGGAGTGATTACACTAAGTGAGGGCACCTTCAAGAAAAACTAAAAGCAATTTGCCTGAGTTTTCTCAAGTTCACTCTCATACCAATGACTCAAATGTTAGAAAAGCTGAGGGTGATTCCTATGCAAAGTTTGCTCAACCTCAAACCCAACCTCAAGCAGATGTTTGCCTTATTACCCTTCCTTAAGGTGTTTCAAGCCTCTCAAGACAAGATGATGAAGGCTCTACAACAAAACACTAGAGTGATAAATGATACTTTTGCTGCCATACATAAACTCGCATACAGAGTTACTAATACCCACCCTTAGAATCACCTTCCTTATGACACTAATCAGATTAATGAACTCATCAATGATAAAGATCACGTAGATGGAGAGCTTGAATTTAATGACATCGAGGAGGGTGATGATTTGTAGCTTACCATTAAAGCTTCATCTAGAGATACTTTTGTTGCCATTAAGACAAATAATGCCCTTCAAGTCACCCTTACCCCCTCAAACCTGTACCCCAGACACTCAAACTCACAACGGGTCTTGGTCTAATGATAAGCCTAACTCTACCCTCAAATCTTATACATTCAAACAACCCAATCTAGGATCATACTTGACCATGAAAGATCTTAAAAAATTCTTTTAGTGAAAGCAACAAACATCTTCCTTCTTTATGATCATATGGCAACAAAACCTTACCCCAAGGATTATGTCAATCTAAAGTTTAAAGTCCTTAATGGCAAACAGTGAGATACTAAGGAACATATTATGAAGTTTATTGAAACATTGAAAGTGTGTGGTTTTGATGATGATTTGAAGCTAAAGAAGTTCTCTAAGTCTCTCATTGATAAGGCTTACATTTGTTATGCCAATCTTACCCTAGGATCTATAACTTCTTGGGGAATGATGTGTAAGCTCTTTTCAGAAAAGTTTTTCTCAGCTCAATAGAAGGAGAATATGTCTAACATGGGAAGGGAGAGACAAAGGAGCAAATAAGAACTAATGGAGTATATTTGACATTTTAGAGAGCATACTTTAGACATCCAAGATCTATTTGATGAGAAGGATGTTGTTGTACGGTGTGTATCTAAAGGATGTTTAAAGAGTTTAGGGTGGACTTGAAGAACTTGAAGATTACCTCCTTTGCTACGTTGGTAGAAGATAAAAGGAAGACAAACAATACGTTATATAGAAAGATAAATGAAGGAATTTATTCAAATAAGAGACACTCAACTATAAATGTTCTGCAGTCTGGGAATTCTAAAAATGGCAAGAGGTCCCGAAGTAATAGTTCAGATTATTTTGTTGAACCATCAACTTTTCCTTGTCCTATGCATAAAGTCATTACAATGCTTAATCAGTGGATTAAGGATGAGAACATTGACCTACCTAATGTTGAGCGTTAGCCTACTAATGAGGAGAATGCTAATGTGAGGTTCTATCATTTTCATAGAACTATTGATACATGAAATGAAAGATTGTAGAAATTTAAGAAGGATTTTTCAAAAAATGCAAAAGTCTAGAGAGTTTTTTCTTAGGCAAAATGATAAACGATGGAATCCTTTCCTGGCTTATGGTGCACAACGTGCCCATGATAATGCCATTGTCTACATTCCTCCTCTCTCCTTAATTGATGATAACCCTACTGATGCTGAAGCTAATCATAAGGCAACAGTTGAGATACAAGTGGATGAGGCTATTGATTCAAACATTGCTAAGTCTTTCATGAAAACCACTAATTTCAAAACCTTCTTTGGGCAATTAAGGTTTAATAAGGAAACAAAATGGGCTACTATTGTGACTCTAGTGAACATATCAAAGGCTCAATATGAGAAAGGCAATATCTTTAATTAACCTATGGGAAAAATGGCATGAAATGGTGAGAATTTCATTATCTTTATAGATGATGAAATGTGTGTAAAGAATCCCAACCATAATCATCCTCTTTATATTGAAAGTCTTTTTAATGGATACCCTATGAGACAAACATTCATTGATCCTAGTTTCTTTATTAATATTAGACCTATCTTTACGTTCAAAGTTGCTAACAACAAGGAGAAACATCTTCTTAGACAAACCATCATTGTTCAAACTTTCAATAGTGATGACATTAAAATGATGGGATATATGAATGTTGATTTCAAGATTGGACTTGTGTGTTCCTTTACCAGGTTCCATGTCAATGATGCACCTGTATCTCATCATCTTCTCATTTGGAGAACATGGCTACATGAGTATAAACTAGTGCCTTATACTTTTTATCAATGCATCAAAGGACATTAGAGTGGTAAGGATGTCTTTGTTCTTATTGCTAAAGCTCTATTCGAGCATCATGGGCCCTATATTGTCGAGGCTACTTTTTTTGATGAGTATGTTGATGATGGTAAGACGACTTTAACAAAGCTTGTTAGGGTACCACTTATAGGGTAGAAAGAGATAAATGGGGTATAAAGGTTGGTACTAAAAGGAAAATAAAGAGGGGGTGGAAAGAATAGAATAAGACACTTTATTACAGAAGGGGTGAAAATTAAGCCTTTTGATCATTCTAATAGGAGGAAAGGATGCCGCTTATGAAGGTGCATAAGGTTTAGGCAAAAATTTCCTTTTGGCCTAAAATAATCAATCCCCATAAACGTTCCAAACACTTAACCTTTAAACTAGCCTTCCCAAATAAACTATACCCAAAAATCCTAATCAACCCCAAACATACCTGAACTATAAGAAGCCTTCCCTGTACTTCAATAACTCCAAGATTAATTAAAACCCCAAGCTAAAGAGGTGGAAGAAGTAGATCTTGCTGAAGAAAGAGATCCACCAAAACCTATCTTTATCAATAAAAACCTCTCTTTAAAAATAAAAATTGCATTAATTGCATTATTAAAAAAGGTATAAAGATATTTTTTCTTAGACTTATGAAGAAATGCCTAGATTAGATCCAAAAGTAGTGGTTCATAGGTTGAGTATTACCCCTAAAAGTAAACCTGTGAAGAAGTATAAACATGTTTTTCGCTCTGATGTAAAGGTGCATATCAAAGAGGAAATTTAAAAGCTTTTCAAGGCAGGATTCATCAAACCCATTCAACATCCAACTTGGTTGGCGAATGTGGTTCCTATTCGAAAGAAGAATGGTCGGATAAGGGTGTGTGTTGATTTTTGAGACTTGAGCAAGGCTTGCCCAAAGGATGAGTTTCCTTTTCCTAAGATTGATATTTTAATTAATCTTACTGCTGATCATGAGTTTTTTTTCTTTCTTGGATGGGTTTATTATAACCAAATATTAATGGCCTTAGAAGATGCGGAGAAAATTACTTTTTGCACTTTATTGATAATTTTCATTATACAATCATGTCGTTTGGACTCAAGAATACTAGAGTTACATATCAATGAGCAATGACTGCTTTCTTCCATGACATGATGCATGATTTATGAAGGATTATGTTGTTGACATTGTGGTGAACTCTATAATGATGGAAAATCATCTTGCTCATTTAAAATAAGTGTTTGAAAGGTGTCGCCAATCAAGCCAAAACTCTATAATGATGGAAAGTCATCTTGCTCATTTAAAATGAGTGTTTGAAAGGTGTCGTCAATTCAAGCCAAGGATGAATCCCTTAAAATGTGCTTTTGAAGCATCTTCTGAAAAGTTTTTAGGTTTTGCGGTACATAGGAAAGGGATTGATGTTGATCCTTCAAAGGTTAAAGTTATTTAGTCTATGAAACCTTTAATGAACCAAAAATAGCTCAAGAGCTTCTTAAGCAAATTCTCTTACATAAGAAGATTCATTCTTACCTTTATTAAGATTACCTCTTTTTTTCAAGCATTACTGAAGAAAAATGTGCCCTTTAAATAGGGCCAAATACAATAAGATGCTTTTGAGAGAATCAAAGAGGTTTTAGTTTGACCAACTATAATGATAATGCTAGTAAAGAATATTCCTATAAGATTGTACTTGACTTCAACTAATCATTCTATTGGCACCTTACTAGTATAAAAAGTAGATGGATAAGAACACTCTATTTGTTATTTGAGTCGAGCTTTACATGACAGTGAGTGTAATTATCCTCCTTTAGAGAAACATTATTTAGCACTTATATGTGCAACGTAAAAATTGTGACATTATTTGCATGCACATAAGGTTTTTCATGTTACTTGCTCTGATAAAATCAAATATGTACTCATTAAGCCAACTCTGTCAAGGAGAATTAATACTTGTGAAGTTTGACATCACTACTGTTTCTCTAAAAGTTATTAAATCTCAAGCATTGGCAGATGTGTTACTCAATTCCTTTCCTAATAAGAAGAAATCATGTTTGATGAGATTCCTAGTGCATTGCATAAGGAGTCTTTCTCTATTGAGATGGATTAAGGAGAATGTTATTTGTATTTCGATAGTTCCTCGACTAGCTCAGTTGGAGGAGCCGAAATTGTATTTTTTTCACCAAATGGTGAAATCATTTCCTTGGCATACAAGATATATTCTATTGCATAAATAATTAGGCTGAGTATGAGTCTCTTATGCTTGGACTTTTCTCCGTTAATCATGTGAGAACATATGCTCTATATATTCATGGTGATTCTAATTTCATTGTTAAATAAGCAAATAATGAGTTTGCTCTTAAAGAACTTGCACTTACACCTTATAGAGCTGCAATGCAAACTTTGATGAATAAATTCTAGTTTATCAAATGTGAGCATACTCCTAGATCCTCTAACCGACATGCAAAAGCTTTTGTAACTTTGGCTTTAAGAATTCTTATTCCAAATAAGAATGAGTTATTCGATGTTTCTATTTTTAAGGGACTTTGCCTTGCACCTCTCTACAATTGATTACTCCTAATCCTGAAGCTATTGATGATGGGTGCACTCTTATTAAGAAGGAGTAATGCATCCCACGACTGCTTTTATTGATAGTCTAAAAAATTTCAAGCTTTTTAATGATGTCATGTATGGTAAAGGGGCTAACAGGATCCTAGCAAGATGCATTTGTCTTGTGGATGCTTAAGAAAAGTTGAGGTAAACATATACACAATGGTATGGAGTAGAAGGACCACCTTTATATCATTACCTTCAACGGGCTCGATACTATTGACCTTCCATGGCAAAGGATGCTTTTGAATTACAAAACACTTGTGTTGAATGTTCATGGATTCCTAATTCTGTAGAATGCAATTTTATTAGTAGTATAGGGGATTAACATCATCTTTTTATTGATTACTTAAGAAGTATTATACTTTCGACAAACTTTTAAAATGCAAAGTTGGTAAAAAAGCACGCAAAGAAGTTTCACGTTAAAGGTAATGAACTTTATCATTTGTCTTTTATAGGTAGGACATTGAGATGTTTATCTCCTATTGAAGCAAAAATAGTGCTAAGCTGAGGTTCACTTTAGGTCTTATAGTGACCATCAAAGGGTAGAATATTGTATCAATAATTACTAGACATCGGGTATTATTAGTCTACCATGAAAGAAGACTCTTTTAATTTTGCCAAGAAATATGCACCGTGCTAACTCCATGGTGATGTTATCCATGCTCCAATAGTTGAATTCCATAGTTTGGCTACCCCTTGGCCTTTTCATACTTAGGCATTTGATTTGATCAACCTTATTAATCCTTATTCAAAAGGTCATATATGGATTCTTATTGCAACAGAGTGTTTTAGTAAGTGGGTGAAAGATGTTTCACTAAAGAAGGCCATCAGATTAGTTATGGAAAACTTTATAAAAGAACACATCATTTGTGCTTCAAGATCCTTAGTCGTATCCTTTTAGATAATGGTACTCCATTTATCAACTCCTCAATCCAGGAACATCTAACTTCTTATGATATGAATCACATAAAATCCACTCCTTATTATCCTAAGGGAAATGGATAAGCTAAAGCTATAAATAAGACTCTTCTTAAAGTACTCAATTTAATGTTCCATGATGATCCTAAAACTTGGCATGAAAAGCTCTTGTTGGCTTTGTGGGCATATCACACTTCAAAACATGTATCGACCCATTTTCTCTTGTGTATGGTTCTGAAGTAGTTCTCCCTATTGAGATTTTGGTTCCCTTGCTAAAATTAGCTTTAAGCGCACAACTCAAGCCTGATGCTCTAAGGTTGCTGGACTTAAAGCATTAGACAAAAAGTGAGATAAAGGTAATAAGAATCTAGTTTCCTACCAAAAAAGGCTAAGTTTAACATATGATTGCATGGTGAAAAAGAGCTCTAAGTCCACACCAAAGTGGAAGATGTAGTGTTACAAGCTATTGAGAGCATTAGGTGAGACATTCTCGCTTTTAAGTTCACACTTAATTAGGAAGGTCCATATATTGTGCATGAAGTTAGTGATAATAGTTATTGTAAACTACTTAACCCAAAAACAAATGTTATAATTGTCCCAATTAATTTTTAGCATGTGAACAAATTTCATAAGTCCAGGCAAGTATCATGTGATCTTCTTTGTCAAACATTTGATGCAATAAAGCCTTGACTATTCACTACATATCATCATATATCATTTTTCTTTCATTGAAATGCATTATAGTGTGATCAATCAATTAAAAGTAAAAGAGAGAATGTATAAAACTAAAAAAAATTATTTATTCAACATTGAAATAAAAGAGCATAAAGCAAGAGCTAAATCAAAAGTTTCAACTAAACTACAATTACATCAATCAAATACCCCTGCCAAACATATATAATCCAAATCTAACTCATCAATGATGGATCCTAACTGTTAGGAAGGTCGGTTATCTCATGCCTCAACTGCTTCATGAGAGTCTCGAGAGATGTCATCTTCGATTCTCGCACACTATAATGATTATGAGCCTATGAGTCTTATAAGATTTCAATGTTGTCTTAGCTTTTTCAACAAGAGGAACCATAAAGCCTACATTCAAATTCACTTTTGAAGCAGCCTCAATGTTATCCATAATGAAGTTTATATCCTTTTCGGATAAGGATTTCCAAATCCTATCCATAAGATGTATAGACTCTCCAATAAGCTATAACATGAAAGATCCAACTATCATTCTTTGAAGATATGAATTCTTCTAAAACTCACCTGCTTTGATGGATGCCTTCTCTAAGTAAGGGATATAACATTAAAGCACTTGAAAACTATGAAAGTTACTGTAATCATCATCTTTGAGGTGCACTTGAAAAGTTCTATTATGAAAAGAGCCTATTACCTGGGGAGGACTAGTGTGCTCCTGAGCCTCAAATCTAGTAACAGTCTTGCTATCACTTGAATCATAAGAATCATCATCAAATCCTTCATATGAACTCTCAACATCATCTCTGTTGTTATTTTCCTCCATATTTTCATCTTTAGTCGTAGAAGCAAAATGTTTTTTTGTGAGCTGTTTTCTAATCCCATGCTTTTTAGAGGTAGGAACTTCAATGTTTAAGATGGAATAAAGATTAAAGTCCGTTTGTCCAAACTCTAAGGAAGTAATTATATCAATGATATCATTTCAATTATTCTGAGGAATCAATAATCCATTAGCACAATCTTCAGTCAGTGTAACTTGAAACAAAATAATCAACAAAAAAGGAGAAAGATTAATGCAGAGTGATAAATATTGATTATTGAAATATTGAACAAAATGTATTAAATATATCTTCAACTTTCGTGCTTTCTTTGTTAACACCTATTATATTAGAGCAAAAATGTCTTCTTCCTTTTTCTAGATGTCCCAACATCTATTGTAGTCTCTATCTTAACATCCTTATTAGTCGCAGTAGGCTTTTTATTGGTTGTACTTGTGTTTTTATGAGGAAGACATAGTGATAGATCACTCCTATAAACTGGTTGATCAATAAAAGGATGTTTAATAGGAGAATTGGTGAAATTCAAGAAAGACTGAAAAGCAATTTTGCCAATGGGTGTCCCATCCTACCAATGTTACCCTCATTCGCTCAATGAAAGAAAAGAATAATTATCTAACTCCAAGATAAAGCTCTTGCCTATTTTCAAACACAAACTAATGCAACATGAGATAAAATCTGGTGCAAGAACAATATTGGTCATACCCAAATTGTCTAACTACTTAATGCATTGAATATAATTACACTGACAACTCATTCTTAACATCCACCTCTAGAGATTCAATCATTGATGGAAGAGACCCTAAGTATGCCTAGAGAAAGAAATCAAAATCAACATTAGAAAACTACTCCAAGAGGTTTTCAGATTAACCAATTTATTAGAGCGGGTTAGATACAAGTTCTTACATTTATTAAATCCTAGAATCCACTTCACAAAAGGGCAGAATAAAAAGTTTTCTTCTTTATCAATAAACTAAAGTAACTCACCTTTAGAGGTTTTGTCTATCCATGCCCAAGCTTAATGATGTAAAGTTTTATATCATTTCTTTAGTTTTCCACCTACATTAGTTGTAACAATTTCCATAATAACAATAGGAATGGGGGCATAATTTTTGAAGAGCTTCTAAAAGAACATCTGAAGGAATATCACATCTATGTATATTTGCAAATTGAATCGACCCATTGAAAGTTTAGTTGCCTCATAATATAAGTCCTGCAATAATGCAACGAGCCTAAGAACACAAGTGCTGATGCCAAGTGGTCACCTTGTGTAATGCGAATGGCAATGGGAAATACTTTGGTATTTAATCCATCATCAAGACACCTAAGATGAACATATTGAGAAAGCCTGAAGTTTGTACCTAAATTACGAGTTTAATGTTAATTTTTTTCTCTTTAAAAATTAATAAGAACACAATTTTTTTTATATTTACTTGCATCCAAACCCTGAATCGTTAGTCAGAGTATCTTCTTCTTTAGCTTTCACTCTGAAGAAGTATCCAATCCACTATCTAAATATGGGTTTATGTCTCTTATGAATATCATGTGATTTATGGAGTGCATTATCTAATAACAGTTTAGTCTCATGATCACTTTTTGAAAGGCTAATAGTAGCTAAACTTTCTCTGCCAAAATAATGCAATGAAAGCAACATCTTCACATCCTCTAGAGCATACCTTATCTCATCCCAAGAAGCCATGATAGTATGTGTTGAGGTATTCCATCTTGCAAATATGTCTCGCCATATATTTTTGTCACCATCATATTTTATATCTAATTGACTTGTGAGTGCAATAACTGCTAAAACACATGCTTTTCTCAGCATTGCCTTATAGTTTGATTTCTTCAAAATGTAGTTTACACATTTTTTCCATCCATCATGAGTCTTGGATGATTGTGCAAACTATGTTCGAGAGGACGAGAGCTATCCTTTATCAATTTTAAAGCGTACAACGGACTCAACAGGTCAAGTCTGAAGTGCAAATCTGACTCAACAAGTATAAGCTTTCTAAATTGAGCATATGAGATATAAAACTGATGAATTGAAAATCTCCTTTAAGAGAAAAAGTATCAAATTCCTTTCTTTTTCTATTACTCCAAAACAAATAAAAAGAGATGGTTAAATCTTCGCAAGTATTCCTATCAGGGACTAGAGGAAAGTTTTTATCTTTACACACAAATAAATCCTTTTGCTAAGTAGAATTGCACTGTTGAGGCATCTTTTCCTTATCCTTGGAAGAGTTCTTTTTCATCATAGTCTTAGTGTTCATCAATTTTCAAAAGTTTGTGCATTAAAGTACATAAAGCAAAACTAATATAGGATAAGTAACATGACTTTTTTATTTTAATTCTATAAGATGCATATTTCTTCTAGGATGACTTAAGGTTTGATGCGTTAAACTCCTGATGCATAGGTCAATGCATCAAATTCCTGATGCACAGGTTCTAATGCGTCAAGTCCTGATGCACAGACCCTGATGCGTCAAGTCTTGTTGCACACTTTTTGATGCCTCAAGTCCTGATGTACAATTCCTTGTGCATCAAGTCTTGATGCAAATATAGTCATAATGCATCAAAACCTGATACATTATTTTTGACCCCATTAAATTTACATTACATCTTTTATATTTGTAATTTGTAATTTATAATTTATTTTATTTAATTTCATTATTATTATTATTATTTAATTATTAATTAACTGTATTTAATATAATATTATTTTATTAGCAAATATATATATATATATATATATATATATATATATATATATATATATATATATATATATATATATATATAGACAAAAAAAATTATATATAATTAAAAAAAGAAAAATAAATTATCAAAAAAAAAAAATCTGTGTAT
>CATIWR010476429.1:0-29761 GCA_949677035.1 Omphalea diandra | reverse complement strand
CACTGAGGATAAATTGAATTCTGCATGGAGAGAAGCATTCCTAAGGTCCTACAAGTCCATGGACAAAGAGCTGAGATCCCATCCTAATTTGGACTGCTTCTGTAGTGGTAGCACTGCTGTCACTATAGTAAAACAGGTATTGTTGGAAGCATGGTCAGTACCCTACATATTCATTTTGTTTAATTTTGAGCTTGTTGTATATGTTGATTTATGGTTTTCAAGGGCTCCAATCTATTCATGGGGTATATTGGGGATTCTCGTGCAATTATGGGATCTAAGGATAGCAATGATTCTATGGTCGCAATCCAGTTGACTGTTGATCTAAAACCTGATTTGCCAAGTAGGTCATATATTACTTTTTCTTTTGGTGGTCTCATGGTATGCCTGAACTCAACAATTGATGTCAATCCAAATTGTTACAGGGGAAGCAGAAAGGATTAAGCGGTGTAAAGGTAGAGTCTTTGCATTGCAAGATGAACCTGAAGTGCCAAGAGTTTGGTTGCCATTTGATGATGCCCCAGGACTAGCAATGGCACGGGCATTTGGGGACTTCTGTTTGAAGGAATATGGGGTGATCTCCATACCTGAATTCTCTCACCGCCTACTTACAGAGAGAGATCAATTCATTGTTCTTGCCTCAGATGGGGTATGATTTTTATCTCAAAATTTCCCCTATCACCTTTTCCTTCTGTTAATAGAGAATCTAAATTTCTTTTATTGTATAAAAATCACAGCTAATGAAACCTTTTGAACATAAAATTTCTAAGTTTTATTGCAATTAAGGACTGTTGACTGCCAAGCGAATGCTTTTAATCTATGTTCAGGATTGTGTAAACTAAAAATATGTAACTTGCTAATATCATGGCAGTCAAGAAAGCTTTTGTTGTCAATTCTATATCCATCCGAATCACTTTCTTTGAGGCCTTTAAACATAGCCTCGATGCAGTTGATGGTGTTTGTACTGGCTTGTTGTCCGAAGAATATGAATTTCAGATGATACTGTGTTGAAGCCTTAGGTTTCTTCAAACAAAAGTAACAAATCGATAGATGCAGTGTACATTCTGTGATGGGAATCAGAAAAATGATTCTTTGATGCTGAGTCATGTTTTAATTATACATATATTATTATGTTTTCACGCTTAAATGTTAGAGCTGAGAAGAGTCATTCAGGTTTCTTTATAATCCATTTCTACATAATTGATTCTGGATATACAATACTCTTGTTTTGTCCCATATAGAGATTCTAATGAATTTTTTTGCAAAGCAAACAAAAATTTAGAATCAATGCAGTCACATAAACATCCAAAAACATCACAATAAGCCATGGGAAAGATTTGAGTAAGAGAATGACCCCAGTTGTGGAGCATAGAAAATGTTGCCTGAACTATTCAAATCTCTTTATAATTGTAAAACAATGCTGGATAGTTCCACAATGTCAGTGAGAAGAACAACAACTAATCATTTGCAACCAACGAGTGAAAGTTCAAGAAATGTTATAGGATAATAGCATTTTTTTTGTAAGGGCTATATTCCCACTTTCTGTTTTCCAGCTGCACATGTTTTAGAAGACAGAATTTTCAAAAAGAGGTCCATAGGAATGAAGCTTAGCTGGGTCGTAAAGTTTAAAGAACTTTATGATACCTCTTCATACTTTTTGTTAAAGATAAATATGTGCTGCACAGGCCACAAGAGCCTTCATGTGCATAACGGTGAAGATTTGGTGATCTCCTTGCATGGGCTCTATAGGGTTATTATCTGTTTAATTATGCTACCATGTTGTGGCATATATATGGTAGTAGCAATATAGGAATGGATTGTAGTTTTATACTTAGCATGTCATTTGGTCATTTAGTTAGTGTGAAATATTAGAATATAAATAGTTTTGATAAGATTGTATTGATTGTCATGAATCAATAACAGGATTTTTCTATCTATAATCTTCTCTCTCTTATCCTTTTCCCCTGCTGCCCCAATCCTCAAGATTTCCTTCCGTTTCCTCTATTTTCCTTTACTTTATTTCTGTTTCTTCCTTTCCAACCACTCTTCTTGTGGCTTGGGTCACAAAATACCATGAGTGACATTTGGTATGATATTCCTGTGTGGAGAGCTCATTAACATGGTTTAGACCTACAAATGTGGAAAGAGTCAAGTGGTGGTTGAAAATGGGTTATTAGGGCATCCATATTATTACCGGGTGGTGATCCTTCCTCATTGTAGGATGCTGTCAACTGAAATTGTTTGTTATTTTATTATTGTGTTATTTGTTAATCTATTTTACCAAGTGCTAAGTTAGTGTTGAAACAGGTTTGGGATGTCTTGAGCAATGAAGAAGTGGTTGAGATTGTATCATCAGCTCCATCACGGTCATCAGCAGCGAGAATCCTGGTGGACTCAGCTGCTCGTGAATGGAAGCTCAAATATCCAACTTCGAAGATGGATGATTGTGCAGTGGTTTGTTTATTTTTGGATGGAAAAATGGACTCAGAGTCTGATTTTGAGGAACAAGGATTTTCTTCTGCAACCCTCCAGAGCAACCACTCAGGTAATGCAGTTGAATCAGATGATGGCCAGAAGTCAGAGCCATGTTTGCAAAGGAATTTTACCATTAGATCATCAGAAGAAAATGATAATTATGGAAAACAAGCAGTTGAAGTTGATCTAAGTGTGGAAACTGTGGCTGGTGAAGATCAGAGTTGGTCAGGTTTGGAAGGCGTCACACGAGTAAACTCACTTGTTCAACTTCCAAGATTTTCCGAGGAAAGAATGAACCCATAATTTTGTTGGTATATATAGAGCTGGAATGGAGCTGACATAATTGTAATATTTTGGCTTTCATATTCAGTAAATTGAAGGAAAATCCTGGCCTGGTGGCATTATGTTTAGAAGCAGGTAAATTATTGCCACGGCCTTTTGTATTGCTATATGTCAGAAATGTTGCAAAACAGCTTTCATCAAGGAAGTTAACTGAAACAATATGGTCGTGTTAATATGATTCCGTTTTGTGTCAAAGATTCTCGATCTACTTACGTTAAGGTAACCATGAATGTTTCATGGTATAGAAAAGAAATTGCTTCGTAGTCTATTTGGCTATGTAACCAAATGAATCATGTTGGAAGATAAATGATTTGAAGAAGGATCAAAACAGGTAAATGTTACCATGCATGTAAAGTAACGGATTTTTCTCTTCCTGTTAGGAAATTCAGTTCCCTTTAAAATCTCATTTGGGTGTACCAAAGTGAAAGTTGGGCAGAAATTCAGACTATGTTGTGGATAATCTTCAAATGTAGATTGGAGGCAATAATTTGCAAAGTTTTCTAATTTTGAAATGTGCCGTAAAACTCAAACTAAAACTAAAACCTATTCTGGACTCAGAGTCACTTGATGTGTGATTTGTGGGTAGTTGCATGTGTTTGGAATGATTCACTGGCCTTGTTTTGCATTACAGCATTTGCACTGGTTTCATTTACAAAATATATAAAATGGTCACAGATGATGGCAAACAGTCTAATGGTACATTCTTTTCATTTATCTTCTCATCTAACCATATAAAAATATAAGAACACTTGGATATATGTTCATATGCACCTAATATGGAGGCAAATAAATTCACTCAGATACGAATTCAATTTATTGCTCGCAAGAGTTGGTGGTAGAAATACTTTTAAGTAAAAAGTATTAGGTAATGCAGTTTAAGCTGACAGACTGTCTTGTAGAAACCCGTGTATCCAACTAACACATCAAGTTATCCACTAACACCAGGACAAACCTTCTGAAAATGATGCATTAGTAAACTCGTACCTCTGTCTTTTCTACGCAATTTGCATAGCCAAATCTGCATTTTATGGCATCTTAGGGGAAAACAACTCCTTAGCTCACCCTGCACAATAAAAGGTCCCACAGAAAGATGTGTTCTTTATAACTCTCTCCATGCAAGCTTCTATGCATTTATTTCCACAGTACAGTGTATATGGCAGCAAACAAAAAGAAGCAAGTCACTAAATTGCCGCCAAAATCTGGTTGCATCCGGAGGTATATAAGAAAAGCAATTCTCTTCCTAGATCATCATCACAACATAGCCTATCTTAGCTTCCGTTCTCTTAATTAAAATGGCTTACAGAACCAGCTTCTCTGTTGTTGCTCTCTTTATCTTGCTTGCAATATCTGGGCAAGCACTTGCTGCGCGCAACATTCCAAAGAAATCCAAGGACGCAGATGTGGACAAACCTCAGTTCTTACTCAAGTCTGACCGTAGCTTGCTCATTCCAGGCATTGGACGCGTGCTGCTGCCCCCTTCTCTCAGTGTTCCTTCCTACAATCCATATCCTGGCGGCAGCAACTTTCTGCCAGGCGGAGATGACACACTAATCCCACATTCTGGGTTTGAGGTTCCAAGCCCTCGCGGTGGTGGTGCTGTTTCAGCAGCCACTCATCCTTGAACATGCAGCCATGCAGTGCTGCTTCTTATGAAACAACATCTATCTGGTCTCAGTGCTTGCTAGGTGTATGGCTAAGTTTTATTGTTCTAGGTTTTTGTATTGCAGTTTGTTAATGTGAGGAAGTCTAGTCCACTGAGCTTCCTCATTTTAAGAAATAAATATGTTGGATGTGTTAGTTGGAATCTGGTATTAGAATGGAAACTTCCATCTAGCCTGGTTCCTTTCTGAACATGTATTAGTTCAAGTCTACACTTCCAATGAATAAATATGTTAGATTCTGCAGTAATGCCTATTGTACAACGAATGGGAAAGGGTTGGGGCAGGTCATGAATATAGTATTCCTTCTCTTGAATGCAGACGTAATAGACTCCTTTTGTTCCTTTCTCAGGATGTGAATATCCCATAAGCCTATAACATGCTCCGAAGTAACTGAAAATCCATCATCTAGTTGCCGTAAATTCATATCACAGAAACTTAATAATAGAACTGTACAGAGCAGTAAATTTAAAGACATGCAAATCCCCATCTATATATTTGCATGACTACAACTATGGTACACGTTATTGATGACAATGAAAAAGACAAGATTCACTAAATTATTAGGCAACATTCTTGGCACCTAAATACTATGACTGGTGATAAAAGATTCCTTAAAAGTCAGTATCACATCATCAAGTCCTTTTGCCCCACTAGTATTGACTATGTGATCTTTTCTTTTTCTAAATAAATGATGTGCTTAAACCAGGCTAATAAATATCAACAAATATATGATCACTTATTTATGTATTTATCAATAAAAGGTGTATTCTCAACAAAGGTAATAAATGTTGTTCACTAACAACAACATTAACATCGATCCCTCCTTCAAGCTGTTTCTTTCCATGTCTGCGCAAGGGTGCTGATTCAGACTGTACGAATGGAATTCTCATCCGATTCAGTCACTGATAACAGATGTGATGAGTGCTTATGTGAGCTGAATCATTTCTGTTTCAGTCAACCTATAATTTTTTTAACCAAATGAGAGGTTACCCGTCAGCTATAAGCATACTACTCACCCAGTAATGCAGAAAGTAAAGGTACAAACTCCTGAATCCCCCAACTTTTCCATTGAAAGGGAAAAGTAAGAAATTCTCTCAAGAAAAGGTACAACTAACATTTCAAGAAATTGAAAGGAAACAAGAAAAAAAAAAAAAAATCCAACCAACACGTAGGAATCACATTCAATGCTGCAAGTTTCCAATGGTTAAATGAGTATCTGAGGAGAAAGCTTAAGCATTGTTAGGTGGTGAGGATTTTAACTGCAACTCCTTGTTTCATTTTTTGTCAAAGTTAAAACCAGGGTGGAATGGAAAATCAACTGTAATAAAAGATCCAATAATTTCCTTGCAGCAAATTTCTAGCTGTCATGACATAAATTCAAACGGTAAATGTTTAATAGCAGGAAGAACATAGAAATTCCTCTGACTACAAACAAAAAAGTATATATTTGATTTAAAAAAAAAAAGTATATATTTTATCTCCATGAAGGAAGATCTTGTCAATCTAGAATCATTGTCTGAATCTAACAAAGCCAACACTGGCAAACGCTCTAGAGTTGGAACTTCAAACTGGAGAACTGGATGTTTCATAAAAATACCCTGCAGAAACGTGGATATTTCCAGGTGTGTAAGCTAAGAAGATGTGATAAATAAACCAGTACAGTGGGAAGCAAGTATAAGAATGTAACAAATATTAGTCACTCTGCACAACTTGAGTAATTGCACAAATCCTTAACTTTCTTTGATCCAAATGCCAAAAAAACAAAAAAAGATAGATGCTCAATTTTTCTCCAAAGAAAAAAAAAAAAGGTATGAGAAACCAAATATTAACTTAATTTGCCCAAATGACAGAAGCAAAAGAGGCAAACAAATTCACAAACAACTCTAACTAATCCAGCAAAGTTAAGCTCATTGTCACTCCGCATAGGAATATCTACATATCTGCCATTCCAGCTTCTTATGGTAAATGTTTGCATCTCTAGCCTCTAGCACATCCTATTTCTTCATATATATATATATACAATAAATCTATTTGCAGCTCCTTGCGATGACTGCCTTTTTTTTTTTTTTTTTTTAATGCAGAATCTATTTAATGATGTATACAAAGTGAACAAAAGAACGAAAAAATCTTATAAACAAAGTGAAGCAATTATGTACCTAGAATATAGAGCCAAACGCAATCTAATATAGTTAGTGTTACTATCATTTAGCTCACGGCAAATTTTTTTTGAGTACACAGAAAGTTAACAAAAAAAATACAGAATTAAATAAAAAAGATGTAGAAAGTGAACATTCAAGTGAACAAATTCTGTATCTGATATAAAAAAGACAGCCAAATGCTGCCTTAGGTGTGATTTAACTGACGTTGAGGTACATGTATCACAGCTCATATACGTGATATAACTTCTTCGTTATGACATCAAAGTAAATTGGTTTGTAGTTGGTTCACCATAAGTGAACAAAACGAAAAAACATCAATCACATTGACATACAGTAAGAATTTTTTCATGCATGAAAGCCTCAAAAATCAATCCCCCTTCATCGGGTAATAACAAAGCGAATCATGTCATCAAGGACTACATGACCATAATGATTCAAGAACTCATATATTTAATTATTTGAACTACCCTGAATATAACTCATTTAAGATTCCCCTAACTGCCACAACAAATCACTAGCATCAAATTAAACAAGACTTGGAAGTTATGGAATCCCAGCTACCACACATACTAGAAAAGAAAAGACAGGTTTATATATATATATATATATATATTCTGATTTGCATCTAATGCTAAGTTAATCGTAATGCAACCTGTAGATCACGGCAAAAATAAAAAAAAAAGTACATCATCATAATCAAAAAGAAAATTGCATGTAACGGGAATTCAAGTTCTATCACAAATAATTAATCACAAACTGTTAAAGCTGGAAACTTTTTCATCAATTGAAGTAAAAAAAAAAAAAAAGGAAGTGAGCTGGAGAATTACCTAATTGAATGGTATTTAGAATGTGAGAGAGGGATAAAAATCAGACTCCAACAACCTTAAAGAGAATGAAGCAGAGGAATCCAATGAAGATAAAGAGGAATAAATAATCCACAAAAACAAAGAACTTGGTTGAACCATGATTTCCTTTCTTCTTGCTGTTGTAATTGTCATGCTTTTGTTCATCATCAAGTGATTCAAGTTTGGCCATTATAGCATTAAAGATTGCTGCTTAATAAGGAATCTGTGCAGTAGGGTTGCAACGACGAGAAATTGGGGATCTAGGCTTGATTCAGTTTGTTAAAAGGGTTGTATCCCGCGCGTTTTCTGGTTTCTAAAGGTTGTGGACATTCATTTGTTCGAGTACAACTGGGTTTCAGGCCCACCCGTCATGCACCATTTCTCCACTATTTAGCACTTATTTATTTATTTTTCTTGAGAATAATATTGAGCACATTACGTGATCATAATTATAGTACTTTCTAAAAATTATAATGGATTCTATTACAAGTTCTTCTATGTTTTTTAATATTGCTTTTACCATTATTATAAGTAGACAATGTGAGTTTCACATGAATGTGGTTCCACATATCGTATGCAATAATAAATACGATACCATGCAGTCGCATATATTCAGAGAGTTTTCTTGCTTGGACCGTGGTTCGTGTCGGATTGATGGATTGTGACATAGTCGTGTATGGCTCCTTTGGTGGAACGCAAGAATCCCATATATGTCCGTCTCCGGTTCATCATATAAGAAGGATCCTATATTCCATAGGAAAGAACATGAGATCCTGATTCCAGCATGTATCACCCCCAAAGAAGTAACAAATCGAACAAAAAGTCCTATACTTTCTGCAATGCATTGTTGTTGGCTGTGGATGATGAGTTGCTTTTCCCAGGCATGTATCATTGACATTGCATGACTAAAGATAGTAGACTCTACCATTGCAAGAGATATGCGACAGATAAAAGAAAACTCGAATCTCTTTCATCAAAAGCATGGTTGAGCAAATTTGAGAATGTGTTTATCAGTCAAGATAAGGATAGCTACTTTATATGTTTCATACGAATTCTTACTTGGTATCATGTTTAAATACATTCATTAACACGACCTAATCTGGTAATGAGGCCATACTTGCTGCTGTTTGTCTCTCATTGTGAATTCACAAGGATATACACAGCTGTAAAAACAAAATACAAATTTCTGTATAGGCAGGCCTATATAATTCCAGTGAAATATTATCGGCTTTGAGAAGCAGAATAGGTGGGCATGGTCGATCAATCTATTGACAAGAATTATAAAATCCTTCACGTTAACCTATGATCTTTCAATCTTTTACTCCTGTGAAATATTATCGGCTTTGAGAAGCAGAATAGGTGGGCATGGTCAATCAATCTATTGACAACAATTACAAAATCCTTCACGTTAACCTATGATCTTTCAATCTTTTACTCCTGCAAAGATGACACAACAAGATGAGCAAATATGACATGCAAAGATGACATAACAAGATGAGCAAATATGGCTGGTTAATCACAGATAAGCATCAGCAAGGATTTTTGTTCTCTGTTGGTTCTCTCTCTCAAGGAATTGCAAGGAGAATCACGTGCATCCTAACATGAACCTCACACTGAATATCAAGTTCTGCATTTTTATTTTCAAATACAACAGAGGCCATACCGTATAGGCTCAAATATTGGATACAATATAAGAAAGAACTGTAGTTTCAGGTTCTAGATGTCCAGATTAAGCTGGCTTGCCTAGTGTTTGCAACAGCAATGAAATTCCCAAACAAGTTCCAGAATGAAGTAGAGTTGTGATGAACCTCAGTAGGATTGTTTGAAGAATTGGAGCTTCCATCTAATGTTGCCTCAGAAATCGTAGCCTCTGACTTCTCATTTGAGTAGCTGTAAAGACAGTCACACCAAAAACAGTAGAAACCCTTAATCATTAAGGAGAGGTGGTGAAGCATTTTGAGGCATCAACAGATGTAATAGCATTTGGAAGAACATAAAAGGAAGCCTGACAAGACTTATTTTTTATGTTTCTTTAACTTCATTTATTCCCATGCTGAAATGTTTGATAGCCAGAAATGCATACAAGACATATGAAAAGGTCTAGTTGTTGGCCAGCAGAAATTGATATTGTTACTTCGTTCTTTATTCTTATTTTTGGGGATGTGTACAAGTGCTAGTAAGCAAGGTTAATGTTATTGGACACTTACGTAGAAAGTATGGTAACCCAGATGAGTTCCACACAGTCCACCCAAATAAGCCTTTGCTCAACAGGGATAACACCATAGGTAATCAAGTGAGCAAATGGCCAAAGTTTCCATCCTGCCTACCAGGCAAATTGTGGAAAAACAGTTTACAACAAGATATAAATAAATAAGAGAAAAAAATAGAATGGAGTGGACCTCAAAGACTGTCTCGATGACATACACAACTGACTATATCAACATTAGCCCATTAAAAAGAAAAGATATACACTATCAACAATGTTGTTAGAATTGTACTATTCATGATTAGAATTGTACAATTTGAGTTGATTTACTATTGTGGCGATTGATTTACTATTGTGGCGATACAAATCTACTGAGGGAACAGAAAAAACACTTGAATCGAAAGTGAATTGACTGAATTGGAAGCGAATCGATAGAATCAATATGAATCAGTTGATTGCATCAATTCTATCCTATTGAAAGAGAAAAAAGTCATAAATGAAAAAGTAGAGAAAAAACTCGATGCTGAAACTTTTTGCTTACTTTCACAAATAATTTCAGCCATGGAAACAAGAAAAAATTCTTGAAATACCCAAGTACCAAACAAAAAGAAAGACCCATGACTCTGTCATGCATGTCTAGTCTTCCAAACTAATGACATAATGGACAGATGAGGTAGATTTTTGATTTTCTAGTTGCGACTCATTCAAATAAATCCAAAAATATCCCCTATCCCCCCCCCCCCCCCCTCTTTTTCCTATCTTCTTTAACTTCTGCTTTAAATTTTTAACTGATTCTCTTGTGAAAATTGTGTTGTCTATCCAATTCTACTGTAGATTCTTTTTCCTTTGTTCAAACCATGATGGAAGGTTTCTGCAAATGTTGTTGTTTGTAATTTTTTTTAGCATTGCTACGTGATACAAATATTAATGTAATTAATTTTTTTTAATCATGTTCATATGAGATAAATTTTTAAGCATTTATTTAAGATAGTCTTAATATTCATATTAGATATATATTATTTTTATTTAGTATTAAACTCTCAAGCTAAATTCTATGATCTGATTCAATTCCCGATTCACGATTCATAAAATGAGGATTTTGATTCTCAATTCTAATCTCAATTTAATAACTGACAGAAATCAAAATAGGAATTGTTAAACTCATTCTAAGCCAGGAAATCTATGCATGTACTTTTTTCCCCATAAAACTAATCGCAATGTTATAACTGCAAACAATCATGTGAAATGCCTCCATTCATAACTCCTACGGCAAACTTGAAAGGGTTCTTACAGTCAACATAGGCCAAAATGTTACTGTCAATTCACTGAAAATTTTAGTAGGGGACTCATAACGCAAAAAACCCAGCACCACGAAATAGATGCTGCTCCAAATCGCTGCCCACACTGTTTGGTTGAAGGCAACTTTGGCAGGAACCACCCACCAAACTTCAAAAGGAAAAAGAGCCTAGAAATTAAATAAACAATTTCAGCTACCCACATATATCAAAGAATAACAAAAACTAAAGAAAAAGTGAATCATAATTAGCACCTCACAGAATTGGTAGTAATAATGAGAAAGTGATCCAAGAAGAGTGAACCCAACAAGGCCAGATCTCAACATGCTTGTCTGGTCAAACTCAAAAAGTGGTTTTCCTTCATAGCACTGCACTTTCAGAGGGATATAATAATGAATTATGAAAAAGAAGTTGGTATCTTGATTAGCCATTGATGAAACGGAAATGGAAAAGAAAAAAAAGGCAGACTTACTCGTGCAATCCAATCTCCTATAGAGTAGACAATCCCACTAATAGCCATTTTGGCTAAAACAGGGTTGGTTTTGAGAGCTTGTTCATATGCAATCCAATTGTGTTCAGGTGAATATCTTAGTACCTCATAAAGGGTCCATCCCTAAGAATTGGATAACATTATCAGTAACAACAGAGTATGAAAACAATAAATGATACAAGAATGATAATTTTGTCATTACTGATTGCAATGTCAAGGAAATGAATTATACAGTTTACTGCTGTCTTTAAGAAAGGAATTTATGCAATGCTTTATTAATTAAGTCAGGGAAACACTAATCAGCTCAACCTCACAAAATCAGATTTTGACACAAAAAAAGACCATAAAACTTCAAGGATCAACAAACTCTATAGGAAAAACAAAAAAGAAAAAAGCAAAATTGAGCAATTAGAAACACAATATAGCCTAACCAAAAGGAAAAGTTGCATAAAAGAAAGCAGAACTGCTAAAAATCACAAACAACTGACACCCCAAAAAGCACAAAAAAGAGATCTTGAATTAAAAAAAAAAAAAAGCAACAACGACTTACATGCCAATAATCATGATCAATAGTGGGCAACTTACTGATGGTAAAAGTCCCAAAACCCAAAACAATACCAGCATTAATTGCTCTACTAATCAACTTGTCCTCCTCATCACCATCAAAGCTTTCTCCTTTGGACCCACTAAGTAATGAAGGACTCCCCTTCTCCATCTCTTGGTCTTAAGAGCTATCCTTCAATGGAACCACTTCCCTCTCCTCCTTCATGACCGACTCCATTAGCCCATCTTTTCCTCCTGCTGTCATTGACATGTTTTTCACTGTAGAAGGAAGCGAAGAGGAGTTGGGGTTTTGGGATCGTGTGATGGGTTTGATGATTACTGCAGAGAGTTTGTATGGAGTGATAATATTAAGAATCACCATGGACTGATAAATTTTATGGGATTGTATGTGTCGAAACAGAAGAACAGATAAGTTCGATTGACTAACTTGTGTTGGAATGAGGTGTTTATAATGAAATGAAATGGATTGAATTGATTTAAAAAATTTTTTTATATTTGAATTGAAGGAATGAAATAAAATAAAAGGGTTTGAAAGGATTTGATAAACCTCCAAACCCTTTTAAACCATTAAAACACAAATACTTATGATTTTAGAAAAATTAGATATCAAAATTATATATTTATCCTTAATTTAAGATCATTTTATTTTTTTTCTCGAATTTATAATATAAAAATTATAAAAAATTAATTGTTCACTTTTTTGTAAATAAAAATAAAATATAATTTTTAAATAATAATAATAAATTTTTATTTTAATATTAAAAATTTAATAAATAAAAAAATAAAAAAAATTATATTTATATATAAGGGTATTTTTATTAATTTTAAGTTCACATTTCATTCCATTATAGTGCAAACAAATAAAATTAATTTCAAATCATTCCTATCATTCTAAAAATAAATATAATTTAATAATTTCTTTTCAAATTAAATCAATCCATTTCATTCTATTAATAATTCTTTCATTCTATTATAAACACTTCATCCAAACATCATGTAAAGCTGCGAACCTTTTTTCTTCTTCTTGTAACAGCGGGGAATGAGAATTGAGAATGGTCGGCTACACAAAGTGAAAGACGGATAGACCCTTGAAGGGTCCGTTCTTCGTCGTATAAACAAGCTATAAAGTCGACCTCTAGAGCCCATATACTAACGTTCTCATTAGCTTTTGCTCTGGTTTGAGTGTTGATCCTCCAGTTTCAGCAGAAAAATATCGAAAAAAGGTCCAACCGAACCTCATGTTGGTTGCTTTTACTCTATCCAACTGATGTGAAATAAACGAAGCTCCTATACGAGAGCCAAAGGTAGTCCAAGCGCCCTGATGAAAACAAGAAGAGTTCTGCGGAGACTTCCCTCTTCTCTCTGTGCAAGTCCAACCCTTCACTTGTCCACTTGTCCCCTCCTCCCCAACCGCACAACAATGGTGGTTTGTCTGTCTCTGCCCCAAAACTGGGTCCCACTCCCAGGCCCAGATGGGTCTTCACCTCCACTTATCTTCCACTTCCAGAATGGATAGACTCCTTCATCGACCCTATCTGATGTAACAAACCATCAACACCTCACGCCCCTTGGTTCAACCAAATCCTCAATCTTTTAGATGGGTCCTCGAATATGGAATCCCATCTTGATTCTTTTTGCTACAAGTTTTTGATCAAGTTATCACCAAGTTTTGTGGCATTTGTTTTGAGGTCCAATGGGGTGCACAACAATGCTGATGTCGTTTTGAGGTTCTTCACTTGGGCTGGTAAGCAAAAGAGTTATACTCATAATCTTGAATGTTTTGTATTTTTGATTGATTCTTTGGCTATACATGGTGGTGATGTGGATAAAGTTAAGTTCTTTTTTAGTAAGTTTAAAGAAATGGGCTTTTTAATGAATGTTCTGGCATCCAATTCTTTGATTAAGAGCTTAGGGAGCTTGGGGATGGTAGAGGAGCTGTTATGGGTGTGGCGTAGGATGAAGGAAAATGGGATTGAACGCAGTTTGTTTACTTTTAACTTTCTGATTAATGGTTTGGTAAATTCGAAATTTATTGAGTCTGCTGAACGGGTTCTCGATGTTATGGAGTGTGGAAAAATTAGGCCGGATGTTGTTACGTATAATACGATGATTAAAGGGTATTGTGAAGTGGGGAAAACCCAGAAAGCGTTTGAGAAATTAAGAGCCATGGAGTCAAGAAATGTGGAACCAGATAAGATTACTTATATGATTTTGATTCAGGCTTGTTATGCAGAAGGGGATTTTGATTCATGTTTAGGTTTATATCAGGAAATGGATGAGAAGTGTTTGGAAATCCCACCGCATGTTTATAGTTTAGTGATTGGAGGGCTATGTAAAGAGGGGAAATGTGTGGAAGGATATACTGTTTTTGAGAATATGATTGAGAAGGGATGCAAACCGAATGTGGCAATAAATGCGGCTTTGATCGACTCAAATGCAAAATCTGGTAATATGAGAGAGGCAATGTTGCTCTTTGAGAGGATGAAGAAAGAACAGCTCCAACCAGTTGAAGTTACGTATGGGGTCATTGTTAATGGCTTGTGTAAGAGTGGGAGACCTGATGAAGCTATGGAGTATATGGAGTTCTGCAGAAGCAATGAAGTGCCAGTCAATGCTATGTTTTATTCTAGTTTAATTGATGGTTTAGGCAAGCTTGGTAGAGTAGATGAAGCTGAGAAACTTCTTGAAGAGATGGTAAAGAAAGGATGCCTACCAGATTCATATTGTTATAATGCCCTTATTGATGCCCTTGCTAAATGCGGTAGGATTGATGAGGCATTAGCAGTGTATAAGAGAATGGAGGTTGAAGGCTGTGATCAGACATTTTACACGTACACAATACTCATAAGTGGATTGTTTGGAGAACACAGAAATGAAGAGGCATTGAAGCTGTGGGATATAATGATGGACAAGGGTATCACGCCAACTGCAGCTGCTTTCAGGGTCTGTCAACTGGGCTCTGCCTATCTGGCAAGGTGGCCAGGGCTTGTCAGATTTTGGATGAGCTAGCACCAATGGGTGTTATTCTGGAGACAGCTTTCGAGGATATGCTCAATGTACTTTGCAAAGCAGGTCGAATCAAGGAAGCTTGCAAGTTGGCTGATGGGATTATTGATAGGGGTAGAGAAATACCAGGTAGAGTTCGCACTATTCTAATCAATGCCTTGAGGAAAGCAGGCAACGCAGACTTGGCCTTAAATTTAATGCATAGCAAGATAGGCATTGGGTAGGATAGAATGGGTGGTGTTAAGAGACGAGTGAAGTTTTGGATTCTCATTGAAAGTTGATTTTCTGCCAGAGAAGAATGTGAGTTTTGTTCATTCATGTGCTTAACATCACTGAATGCAAGAGCAATGTTTGACACAACTGCTCTGAAAAATTAGTCAGGCATGTAATGATTTCAGAGGCAAGGCTATACTCTCTTATGTTACAGCCATGTTCATGTGTTTAAGTGTCATCTTTTTGTTCCAGTTGTTTCGCTAAAGAAAAAGTAATGATATATTGATATCTGCTCAATCATTGGTTTGGACAGTCTACTTTGAATTGGATGGTTACACAGAATCAGGTGATAAAAGTTGTACCTCTTATCAGTATATAGCAAGTTTATAGACTGGCAGACAGTTGCCAGGGAACTTTTGGTGCAGGGTGCTATATATGTTGTGTCCTTCAGCTGCATCCTTCTCACTAAAAGGATTGTGTATGGCTAAATAATCTTTAAGGTTTGAATATATATTATTTGGTGGTGATTCGAGATTGCAATCAGCATCTGTGAGCGGCTGAAGCATCCTTTTGCCTGAGCATATATCAGGATAAAGTCTTGCTTCATTCAGTGGCTCCATTCAAATCGTACCAGGCACAATTTAGAAGCAGCAATTTGCATTTTCTGGACCATGTTAGCCATGTGAAAAGCTCTTACTTATTGAGAAATTGCTTTTTGAATTGCACAGAAGAAACACTAAGGTAACAAATAATTTGAAGATATTCCGACTGTGGAATGGAAGTTGTAGGACATATAGCTTTTCCTCATGAAATGTTGTAGTCTGTGATGAGCTGCTAGTCTTGACTAGGGTCATGGTGTGGTCTTTGCTTTGTGCTTAACTTTCAGACCTTGTATTAATATTTGAACCTTTTACAGTGCAAACCTGAAAAGAAGTTAAAGCAATTTTGCATATTGTTTGATCATTAATATTTGATATTTCTGCACATGAATGTTAAATCCAAATGAAGTGGGTGAGGGTTTTAATCCATAGATTTATGAATCAATATCACACACACAGTAGAATTTTGCTGAAGCTGAGGCATTCTGGCTTGGACAATCCTTCCTTGTAACTTGGTGCCTTTATGATATGTTAATAGGATTATGCTTTAAAAAAAAAAAAAATTACTGAAATTTCATGGTGAAGGCCTCTTGGGAAGGCTTATCATGCATGCTTCTTCGAGATTGGATGCCCTTCCTCTCCTCCTTTCTTCTCTAGTTCCAATTATTCTCGGTCTTTACAAGCATCTTGAGATATTCAATTATTCGTGATCAGCTCTTCTTTATATTTTTTTTTGCTGCAATTGCCCCACTGAAACACGCCAAGAAGAGCCACAGCCAGGGCAGTTCCAGAAACTGTTTGAAGCTCCTACGAGCTGCCACTAGTTAATAACCTTTTGGCGGGAAGAAATTAATTTATTAAAGCTTCATCTTCACGCGCTTCATCTACAAACTCTTGGTAACAAATTGCAGTCTGTTGATGAAACTATTCCAGCGCCATCTACAACTGATCTTAAGTATACTGCTTGGCGACAATGCAATACTATGGTACTTTTATGGATAACTCATTCTTGATCTCGATCCATTGTGCTAAGCATCATATGGTTGGATAATGCTATGGATGTCCGGAATGATCTTGGAGACAAATTTGCCCAAGGAGATTGTTTTTGTATCTCTATATTGTAACAAGAAATCCATGGGCTTCAATAAGATCAGTTACTTTACTCATCTAAAAATACTATAGGATGAATTGACTAATCTCAGACCTATCCCATACCGCTCTTGCAATCCTGTGTGTAAATGTGGTGTATTTCTACTTTTGAGAAGTATATGCTGGCTGATTATGTGATAACATTTTTAAAGGGTCTTAATAAGTTTGAGTTTATTATTGTTATACTAGACACATTGTAGATAGATCATAAATGCTGTAAAAAAGCATGGACATCCACCCAGCTTTAAATGAGAAACTACATCGATGACAGCAGCAATGAATCTGAATAATCTCATTCTCCAGCTGAACCTCCTTCATCTGCTAGAAAATTCTTTTTCTCTCACAAAAGAACAATACAATCAATTAATGGCTCCTTTTCAACCATATCACTAGAATATTTCCATTCCCACATCCACTGCTGCCTCTGTTCATGAAAGCCGATAGCATGTGCCTTTTTGCCCTTAGTTCATGTATGAAAAATGAGTTAACGTGGATTTTAGACACTGGTGCCACAGAGCACATTTGATGTTCTCTTCATCAATTCACTTCTTATAAAGCAGTAAATAAATACTTTGTCCAACTTTCTAATAACCAAATTATCCTTGTGACACATTTAGGCATTGTACATTTTAATACTGATTTGATTCTTTCAAGTATGCCTCAATTTGCTTTTAGCCTATTGTCAGTAACTAAGTTGACTTCTGAATCTCATTGTTGCCTTATTGTTCAATCTGATTATTGCATTATTTAGGATATAACATCATGGACGTTGATTGGATTAGCCAAGCAATGAGAAGGTGTCTACCAGCTAGAGAAGTTCACTACATATTCCAAATCTTTGCAGTCCAATGTAGATTTTACTTTTTCTTCATTCTTACAAACTTGTGTTGCTAATACTTGTACTTCTAATAATTGCTTTGATCTTTGGCACTTTAGATTAAGGCATGCTTCAATATCTCCAATTCAAGAACTTAACAAAATATTTTCTAGTATCTTTAATAGCACAAAGGAAAGTACTTTTTTTTCTCTCTATTCTTCAAGCTTGCCTTGACTTTATTCATATTGACATTTGGGGTCTTACCTCAAATTCTATTTATGGTCAAAAGTATTTTTTTTAATCATAATGGATGATGACATAAATCAGAATCTAGAAATCTTGCATATCATTTTTGTTCCTTACCACAAAATTCAATGCTAAAGTGAAAAGCATTAGAATAGACAATGGATAAGAATTTAATTTTTCAGAATTTTATGCTCACAATGGCATCATTCATTTAACTACTTATTTTGAAACGCCTCAGCAAAATAGTATTATTGAAAGAAAATATCAACATATTACTAAATGCAGCCAGACTTCTTGTAATATCACTTAGTTTGAATAAATTATTATAATTTTTTTTAAAAAAGGAAATTAGATTATTTAGTAACATATATATATTTGCATAAATATTTTTCTGTAAATAATTTCTTTTATAATGTTAACCAATTTTATATTTTATTTATATATATATATATATTTTTAGTGATAACAGAAGACTCCTAAATTCTATAACCACCACTTTTTCTCAGTTTCCTATTCCTGTTTAATATGGAACCCGTTCTATCTCATTCCCTGCAGTCACAAAACCATCCTAGCTCCAGCAAATTAGCCATCGGTCATTGCTTCATCTGAATCATTGAAGAGTCTTATAATTCCTTTGCTATCTGCTCTGCTATTGCCTAACTGTCCTTCACTGCTCCTATGGTTACTAGCATTTGTTCAATTTTAGGTACTGTGATCTTACCATTAGTCTTATTCTAAGACCCATAATCATGATTAGTTGCACAAGCCAATACCCTTTTTCACTTCTGAGTACACCCTATCATTTACAAAGTGTCTATATATATATATATATATATATATTTGTTGATATGTCAGGTATGTAGTTTTATATACATACGTATATATACTTAATATCGGAATTATGTATCTTTTCCATGTGAGACTTTATAATATTGAACCATTTAATTTTGCTATTATTAGCAATTAACATTTACTAAGAATTTTGCTCTATTATTATCATTATTATTTTAGGTATTTAATACTAACAAGATTTACTCTAAATTATTATTATTAATTATGCTAAGTTAGATTTTAATACTATATAGTAATATGTTATTATAGTGAGTCTATTATTATTATTTTAAATATTATTATTATTACTTTATCGACATGTTTTTGAACATGTATAAAAGTGTTAAGAATTAAAGTGATTTTTTAAATATTAAGTTTTCATTTGTCTACAACTTGAAACTTCCTATTAACTAGTCGTATGGTATTATTATTATTATTATTATCTGTTCTGAGTCTATTGAGCTTATTGTCTTATACTTGGATTTAGCTCATATTTTGGATTGTCATGACTTAACTTATATCTGGAGTTCAAATGAGTGGTTATTATATTACATGAAATATGTTTTGTCCTTCTTTTAAAATTTCTTAGCATGAAAATATTTATAGATTTGATAGTAACATTTGAAATATATTTTATTAAATGCTTTTTAATATAAATCTTTAACAAATTGATTTTATCACTTATTTAAAGTTATTTATGAATTATAAATACTCTGTGCATTTAGAGCTTATAAGTTTTTGAGGACAAACGTTTAAATTATTTGAAATTTCATTTGATATTTTGAACCTATGGTTTAATTTTACTAAAATTTATACTTTGAATATATTTAATTTAAAGTTTCGAATTCGAAACATTTGAACTTGGGATTATTAATATATGATTTTGAGTATTGTTATTTATAGTACTGATTCTGATATTTGAAATTCTGTAATATGAATTTTGATTTATAATTTGATGAATATTTGAATGAGTTTAGATTTTTTACTATTTAATATCAAGTTATATATATCTGATTATTTGTTATCTGGGTCTCACTGTGTGGAGCATCACGAGAATAGAATTGAATTATTCGTTGTCATGCATCATAATTCATTGAGTATTGCATTAGTGTCATGCATTAATATCTGTGGAGGAGGTGATTTATATCTGATTATCTGGTAGTGCACTTACCAGTTGGGTCTTTGATGATATAAACTATCATCACCATAGAGTATTATACCGAAATAATTTGTTTTGAAACGTTTTACTGGTTTAAATAAAGTAAATATTTATTAAAGAACTCTAGTAGTTTGTTTGTTTAAATTAGTTTTTAATTGTTTGTAGCATTAGCTTGTTTAGCAATATAAATTTTTTGTGATATTTGAGCATTTGTCTATTCTTATTTTATTGTGTGCTATAATTATCGTTCACTGAACATTAACTCAACTCACGTTTGCTATTTTTTTTTCCAAATCATTAGATATTAGTAGTTGGTTTAAACTTTGGTATGTTTTTCTTTAGAGAATTGATTTTATCCATTTCTGACATTCATTAGGTATGCCCGAACTTTATTTTTTTCAGACTAACTTTTATTATAATTGTTGGAATGATTTATTTAATTCTATTATGTAAAAACTCTACAGTTTACCTTGAGATTTTGTCAATGTTTCTAAATTGTTATTACTTGACATTTTTTATATTTATTGTATTAAGTTAATAAGTATTGATCTTTTTTAATATTCTTTACCAATGTGTTTTTTTTGTCTAGACCTGCATAAATTAATACAATATTAATTTATACGCCGGTTACTGTTCGAAATTGTGTCGTGACAGTTCTCAAACTTCTAAGTCATTTGTCTATAGGATTTTGGAGTGACTATACTGCTCAAGCAGTTCATCTCGTCAATAGCTTGCCTTCCCTTGTTCTTCAAAATAAAACAAATTTTGAAATTCTTTATCATTCTGAACTCAGTTCTTTCAAGGTCTTTGGTTGTCTTTGCTTTATATCTACATTAGAGAAAAATAGAACAAAATTTGATCCAAAAGCATATAAATGTATGTTCCTTGGTTTCAAATCAAGGACTGAAGGTAAGGAATTGAGGGGCATAAGCTCTATGATCTCAATTTAAAAAAAAAAAAAAAATCATCATTTCTAGCAATTTCTATTTTTAAGAAAATATTTTTCCTTTCCATACTTTTCAGAATAAATCTAATTCATTTCCTTTAGCATACCTTATGATTTTTCCTCAGAAATAGAAGAATTTTCTAATTCTTATCTTGACTCCATATATTCTTTACCATCTTTTGTTGACATATCTTCAGGTTCTATTTTTATTCCTTTTATTTCTTCTCTTAATATTCCTTTTGCTTTAACTTCTACTCCTATACCTTCTATTTGTAAATCTTTAAGGCACAAGCACTCTCTTGGCTTTAAAGTTCTGAGAAACTCAGTTGGTATCAATCTTTGCCAATGAAAGTATTACGCTAGAACTCTTATAAGAGTCTAGATTTTTGGGCTCAAAACCTGCTGCTACACCTATGGTGCCTAATTTTAATTTGATCAGTCTTCTCCTTTACCTGATAATTCTTCATATAGAGAACTAGTTAAGAAACTACTTTCACTCACTAACAGTAGGCTTGATCTTACTTTTGTTGTTCATCAACTTTCTCAGAATCTTGATTCTCATACTCAAGCTCATTTGACTGTTTTTGGATTTTGAGATATCCAAAAACTTGATTGAGAAAAATTGTTGAACAACAGAAATGATTTCTCCTTTTAAAACAAGCCAGAATCTCTGATAGAATATAATAGGAAAGTCATCTGAGTCGGGAGCGTTTGTACCTCCCAAACTAAATACAACATCCTTGATATTTGTTTCTGTAATTGCTTTCAATAATATCTTATTGAGGGGATGTTTGGTACAGTTGGGTGCGGCTGATAGTTGATTGACATCTATCAGCTAAGAAATAACTTTTATAAAAATTCATTTTCTTCAATTTTTATCTTCATTTTATGGATTCGTGATAGATAATTATCACAAAATTTTTTTATGATATTTTGTAAAATTCCATTTTCTTGCTACAAAAAGCATGCCTTCCCATTTGATTGGACAAAAGGGACCTACAGACGTCAAGTTGGTTGCAATGTCCTTTTGCTCCAACTAAATGGCGAACTTGAGTCCAATAAACATTAATCTTCTTGCTAGATTTAGATTTTATCTGTATTATATAGTAAATATTTGATATCTGATTTGCTTTAATGATCATTTGAATGTATGATTAGTTTTCTTTGAGTATCTCAGTCTATGTTGTGTCCTACTGCCAATTTGCATTGGTACTTTCCCTTTCAATTGCAATGGTAGTGGGTCTACCCACGACTTTAGAGGTTGTGGATAACATTTTTAAAAAAATGAACTGGTTAATTGCTTGAATTTTGAATTAGTAGATTCCATCAGTTTAGTTTAATTAATTTAAAAATTAAAAATACCATTGAAATAGTTCTAAAAAATAGAAAATTATTCCAAAAACGTATTTATAATATTTAAAAATAAAAATTAATTTTGAAAATCGATCAGAAACTTGAATTAAGCAAAGAGTCAAATTTTTTATTTTAATGATATGGCCAATCAGTCTAATTCACAGTGGTTGTGGGGGGCAATGTATTTTGTTTCACTCGTTAAAATTTCCTTGTCTGGAACCTGAAAGTTAATGGCAATTTGGAAGCAACTTGAAGAAAGAAAAGGACTATTCCTGACTGCCAATGTTGTGGGTCGACGGGGAGGTGTTAGTGCTTGAAAATTCTTGGTGCAATGAGTAGACTGAGCCAATACACCCCAAGGGTGGTCAGGATTCCATAGGCAGAAATCATAATATCTTTTTTTTTTTTTGCTATTGTCTGATTGCAGGAGTCTTGTGCAAGCAGGACAGAGTACAAACGATTATCGCGCACTATCAACTCATCTAAGGGTTGTTTTGCATCTAGCAACAGTGAAAATTCCACAGCTACAAATGATTTATCTTTTACATTTTGCAGATGGACCTTTTGAATCTGTAGTGATCATAATTGGGTTATCCTTGTTGGACCCTTGATGAAGAAAAGAAAGTTTGATGGAATGGAAGGTTACTGGATAGCAGACAATAATAGTAACAGAAAATAATGAGAAATCGATGGCCCTTAAAACATGATAAAGCAGTGGCTTAGCTCATTGAAATTTAGTGACCATTGGTGTGAGATACTGAAAAAAGGACAAAACATAAGTTAGATAAAATGCGTTGGAGATTGGGAGCTTTATAGATAAACACAGATGTAGCAAAAAGTTATGGTGGTGCAACAAGAAAATGACATTCCTATATGATCATATCTGAAATTGGGTGGTTTTGAAGGGATCAGAAGATGAAGCTAACGAATCATCTGAATTTTTTTTTTTAGAGGGGCCAAGCAAATTTGTGGGTTGCTTATAATCAGGCATGTGTTTCTTACTATGATATTAGCAAAAAATATATGTGGTTATCTTGCATTTCAACCATACGTTGTTCATTGCTGCCACGTAGGTTACTCTGTTTGATTGGTTAATTTAATTCTCTTGGATCATATTAGCCTTACGGTGGCAGCCTATTATTTATGGGATAAGTTAGGTGCTTTATTAATTGATTTCTTTTCCCCCAATTAATAAAGGTAGAATAATAATGATGATATATATATATATATATATATTGTTGATTTTTTTTTAGAATAATAGAAGATATTTTTATTCATAAATAATCATACGATATCTAAAAAAAAATAATTTTATGATCAACGTTACCAATATGAAATTGATCTAACACTATTACTAATTGCACGTTAATCAACTCCAAAATCATAATTTTATTTTTACTATAAATCTTTTTCAATAACTCTGTAATTATGAAAATCTTCATTATATATAATGTTATAGCGTGATGTAAACTGAAATTCATATAATACATCAAAATATATTTGAAAGACGACACCAATAATATTTAATCATATATTATTAAATGATCAATTTCAAATAATTAAAATTCTCAACATAAAAAGGCAACTCACAAAAAGAGACAAAATAACAAAAATAAAATAAAAACTTTTAAAAGAAAAATAAAAATTAACAAATAGGATTAGAACAACCTAATTTATTAAAGAAAAAAAATCTGCAACTGATAAAATAAACCGACAATATGAAGAAAAGAGTCATTTTGAGAAAAAAGATATTGCTGGAGTTTTACAAACGCGACTATTGTTGTCATGACGATGCTTAAAAAAAAAAAAAGAACGTATTTGTGAATGTTGTTGATGATAATATGCTCTTTTAACATACGAATCAGATATGATGTTCTAGTCCATGACACAATGAGAGTTAGTCCTCTATCTTAAACTCTTATTATAGTCTGTGACAGTTAAGATCAATAATTTTAAAACCAGATTGCTGATAAGCATTGATTGTCTGTTATTTGTATTTTCTTTTTCTTTATAATAAATTTAGTATTTAACTATGTGATAAAGATGTTAAAGTTGTGTCAAGATAATTGAAATTATCGTGTATCTCATGATTGTTGAACTTTTTTTTATTAAAAACAAATTAGTGATTACATTGGTCGATTAATCAATTTCAATTAAATTGATTTGATATAGAATATTCTTTAGAAAATGTTTAAAATATTTTGATTTGATTTTCGATTTTAATTGGTTTTAATCAATTTTTTAATAAATTAATTTTTGACCTCTAATTGAACCAGGCTATTAACTAATTTTTAATTTTATTGATGTGGTTAGATTTATACAAAAAAACACTGATTAAGATTGTAGCTAGTGTTGTTTTTTAGTGAATGTTACTTTCGTTCTCCTTTGATTGATTTAATTTTGATTGTATACTTGTTAAGCAGTGTTGGTAGTAATTACATTTAGCACAGTTTCAAGATTCAACGAATTATTATATATTAAATTAGCAAAATTCCGTTAAAACATGCAATTATAATATGATAGGATTGATATAAGTTAATAAGTAGGATGGACCTATCCATACTTTTAAAGAAAGGACAAAATAATACGCAATGGCTACTATTTAAGCATATAACCACATATTCTAATCCCAACTTGAAGGATTTGAAACAATAACATTTAAAAGAATCTTAAACTCTAATTTCTAAATCCTAACTGTAGACTATGGTCATCCCATTGGAATGAAACTGAGCATTGAAGTATAGGAAGTTGGAATGAGACAGACACACGTAGTGGTAATATGCAATCCAGATCCTTAGCATCACTTTCAAATGATGGAGATGTAAATTGAAATAAAGATGCCATGTTGGGTTCTTGGTCCCCTGCCACATTCTTCACCATATTATATCTTTTAATCAATTTATCAAAATTATAAGATAGAAAGAGTTTGAATTCGAAAGACGTAAGTCATAAAAAGTGGTATAAATTATTAAACGAAACAAAGTTGAGAAAAAGAAAAGGAAAAGGAAAATATAAGAAAATAAAATGATAACATACACCATATGTCACGTCTTGTGGTGCTCAAACTATCGTACCATTCCAATAAGATGGAGCTGCTGCAGATATTAGTAAGAGAGTCTCGTTGAACTTTTCAATGAGTCGGGTACAAAACTCAAAGATAATATAAAACACAGCCAATACAACGATATTTAAATACATGTGGGCTCCTTTTTTCTCTTGTTTGCGCCTCTCTTTCTGTATCTATTTGTAAATGATATGTGATTTATATGATGATAACATAGGGTGGGAGAAACGACTAGTTTAGTATGAGCCCCCACTAGCTATCTTACCATTATATTGACCACAATTGTTAGAAAAGCTTCCAACATCTCTTTAATGGACACCAATGGAAGGTATGGTGATAAATATTACTATGATATTATTTCTTGGTTCGACCATGTATCGGAGAATGCTAGCCAAGTTCAGAAGGAGACGCTTCGCCGGATTCTTGAACTCAACTGGGGTGTGGAATATCTCAAGAAATGGATTGGAGATATCAAAGTTGAAGAAATGGATGCATGTGCATTGGAATCTCTGTATACTTCTTTGGTGCCTCTTGCCTCCCATGCAGATTTAGAGCCTTATATTCAGAGGATTGCAGATGGGGAAACAACTCCTCTACTCACTCAACAACCTATTACCACTCTCTCTTTAAGGTAAGTAACCCTCTTTCACTTTTTCTTTTCTCCCTTCTTCTTTTAGTTAATTTGGCTACAACTGAGATTTGAACTCAATATATATATTCTCTCTTTATTGTTCCTTTTCTTCCCCTCACACATTACAAATATTCCTTTACGATAACCTTTAATATCAAAGTCATATAAAGCGAATTAGAAGGATTGCATATGCGAATATAATGTTGAATCATTTGATTCGCTCATGGTTGTAGATCATTTCTTGAGTAACTCAAGGTCATCCTAATTAAGATTGGTTATTAGTAGAATTAGGCAAAAAAAAAGAAAAACAAGGTCATTAAAGGGCTTTTCATATTGACTAATTGAAAGGAGTAATTTTGTTTATTTCCAAGATTCTGATGGTTTTATCCATGGGTTCTTTTCCACAGCTCTGGAACCACAGAAGGAAGGCAAAAGTTTGTTCCTTTCACTCGCCATAGCTCCCAAACCACTCTTCAAATTTTTAGCTTGGCATCTGCTTATAGATCAAGGTTCCAACCAAAGCGAGCTCTTCTTTTTTTTTTCTTTGTTTACTACTCATGTATAGTGTTTAAGTAGTTACAGGCTCACATATATATATATATGTGTGTGTGTGTGTGTATTAATTAATTATCTTCTTTTGCATAGGTTTTATCCAATAAGAGAAGGAGGAAAGATCCTAGAGTTCATATATAGCAGCAAACAGTTCAAAACAAAAGGAGGGTTAACAGTAGGAACAGCTACAACACACTATTATGCAAGTGAAGAGTTTAAGATCAAGCAAGAAAAAACTAAGTCCTTCACATGTAGCCCGCCAGAAGTTATTTCTGGTAGAGACTATAACCAATCAACCTATTGTCATCTTCTCCTTGGCCTTTTCTTTTGTGATGAAGTAGAGTTCATAACCTCCACTTTTGCCTATAGCATAGTACAAGCCTTCACCGCATTTGAAGAGCTATGGAAAGAGATATGTAATGATATTAAAGAAGGGAATTTAAGTTCAAGAATCACCATTCCTAAGATGAGGAAAGCTGTGCTGGATATCATCTCCTCATCTCCAAATCCAATCTTAGCTTCACGAATTGAAGAAAGCTGCAAGAAGCTAGAAAATGTCGACTGGGTTGGTGTGATTCCTAAGTTTTGGCCTAATGCCAAATATATATACTCTATAATGACAGGGTCCATGCAACCTTACTTGAAAAAACTAAGGCATTATGGGGGTGGGCTGCCATTAGTGAGTGCTGACTATGGATCTACAGAGAGTTGGATTGGGGTTAATATAGACCCATTTTTGCCTCCAGAGAATGTTACTTTTGCAGTAATACCCACTTTTTCTTATTTTGAGTTCATGCCGCTTTATAGACACAGTCAAGATTGCACTTCTTCCATCGATGACTTCATAGAAGATGAGCCAGTTCCACTCTCTAAAGTTAAAGTTGGACAGGAGTACGAGATTGTCCTCACTACTTTTACTGGTAAGTTTGAAAATTTTCTTTTCCTTCCTTTACTACTGTCATTTTTCTTTACTTCATATTATATAGACCCATCATAATATCTTAATACAACCATGTTCATAAAAAAGTAAAAAAAAAAAAAAACATATATATATATATATATATATATATATATATATATGGTTGTATTGAATTTAATGTTAATAGAAAATTGAGAAAATAATTTCTCATAAATTTCATTAGATTTGGTGTTTCTTAGCCTAATTGATAATCTAAAAAAGAAGTGAATTGAATTATTATAAGTTTGAAACTTAAAATGCACTGAAACAATTATAAACTTAGAAAACACAAGATACAAGTGTAGAAGAAGATGAATAGAGAAACATTCGATATTGATATTGATTCGGTACAATTTTATCTATATATGAAGCACCGGCATGGAATTTCCGTTGTCTTGAATGACCTTTTTGCAGGTTCAATTTTTACGTGATAAGTACAAAACCTTAATTGGTACACCTGGCTTGCAGCTATCCTTGCAAATCTAAAATCTACCTCTATGGTTTCTCCTTGTAAGTACAAGGACAACGTTTCGCACTAACTGCCTTGCAAAAATTTCAATTAGCAAGTTATTTGATTTGCTAGAAATTAGACTTAATAAATTTTCTTTTTATATATAGCATTTCATCAAACTTTTCATAAATTATTCTAAAGGTTGTTTCTAAGTTGATTCATGCGCATAATTTTTTCAAATTCTGTACCTTTCATCACTTAAATGCACATAACTCTTTCTAAATATTTTAAATTTATACACCAACTTATTTTTTAAAAATTAGATTTCTATATCTTTCCAATCATATATTATAGTTTCTTTAACTCTTTTAAAATAATTCTATACATTCCAATACTTAAAAAAATAATAATAATAATTCTATCCATCAACGCAAATTGCATATTCTACTGAGATGGACAACTTGTCTTCTTCTATTTGGTCATCTTTTCTCTATCTTTGAAAACTCTTTTTTTTTTTTTTTTTTTTTTTAATTTAGACTTTTATTTTGAACTTTTCTTTATTCTCAAATTTCACTTGATTTATATCCCTGAACTCTTATGTTTTGGCTTTCTAGATTCTAATTAGACTCTCTTTTTCATTTCTTAGCTAATGTTCTTCTTTTTAGCTTATATATATATATATGGATTTGTCGAACTGGTACACCCAATTGAACATTTCTAGACATATATGATCATAGGAATGGACATGTTGTCCTGGAACATTTAACCTCTTATAAATAAAGTCAGTGCATTAACTATCTACGTTCTTAGTCAGCACCATTGCCATGGTAAATCCAAGAATAAGCCAAGCTTTGATTTGGACACAGATGTGAATTGTCGACGAGTAGAAAGACAATAAAATCTAATCCTTTTAATGATATCAATGACTAATTTTAGGAAAGTTATTTGCTATTCAGTGAAGTCATGAATTGATTTGTATGTATGCAGCGATTAATTGGAAAGCCAAAAATGACTTATTGTCGCACTCAAATTATTGGTTGCTACTTATTGTAGTAAGGTTTGTATGGTAGGGAAAACTCACCATGTGACTCTTACTTTCTTTTTTTTTCAAATTTTATTTAATCATATGATTTTATTTTTTTTTACGGATTTTTTTGATATAAATATAATTTATTTTATATTAAATTAAATTAAAGAGATGAATTTACATGAAATTAAGATAACATATAACATCACTTTAATTAAGGCAAAACCCAGGAATAGAAATTAAAAAATAGTATGTAATGAAATATCTCATTTGATGACAAATATTTTGAATTGTTTTCTTCAGGGCTTTATAGATACAGGTTAGGGGATGTGGTGGAAGTGGCTGGTTTCCACAAAGGGACCCCAAAGTTGAACTTTATATGCAGAAGAAAGCTAATACTAACAGTAAACATTGACAAGAACACAGAAAAAGACCTTCAACTAGCGGTGGAGAGGGGGTCCCAGCTGCTGAGCAAGGCAAGAGCAGAGCTAGTAGACTTTACTAGCCATGCTGATGTAGTGAACCAACCTGGTCACTACAAAATATATTGGGAAATCAAAGGAGAGGTAGAGGAAGGTGTTCTCGGTGAGTGTTGTAGAGAAATGGATGAATCTTTTGTTGATCATGGCTATGTGGTATCAAGAAAAGCACATTCAATTGGACCACTAGAGCTTTGCATAGTGGAAAAAGGGACTTTCAAGAAAATCTTGGAATATTTTATAGGA
>CATIWR010476398.1:0-146283 GCA_949677035.1 Omphalea diandra | reverse complement strand
TAAAATAAATTTATTTTTATATACTAACAAATTATATAAAAAAAAAAAAAAATATTGTTATAATAAATCATATATAATTTAGTTATATAAAATATATATATATATATATATATATATATATATATATATATATATATATATATATATATATATATATATATGCATTAAACATAATAGTCTAAAAACTAATAGAGGTGGACCATTAAGATAGACCTTTAATCAAAATGGCCTACCAAATATAGGCCTCCAAGATCGACAATAAGTTTTAGTATCTACTTGAGGGTTACTCAAAAGATAATCCATACTAGAGCTTGTTAGAAAGTTGTTAGAGGATGAATGCAACCTTGGTACCTGCTAGAGAGTTGCCAAGAAGAGCTGCTAAGTAAATCATATCCTTTTATATCCTTTTTCTAATACTTATCTTTGTGCTAAATGCTTTGATTTGCCTTGTATAGTGACCATTTTTAAATGCCATTTTCCAAGTCCTATAAAGCAACTAGCAAATTATGGGCATTGGATTTTAGATCGTTAGGATGTGAGCCGAATGATGAGAACCTTGTTGAATTCAACCCTAAAAGGGGTGAAGAAAATAATGCCTAAAAAAGGGGCAAAACCTTAAAAAAGCCTTAAACTAAACATACCCCTTAAACATCTAAACCTAAAAGCGAAATTTTGAAATTTCAACAGTGGTTTGTATAGCTAACTTAGTTGGTTATATAGGAAACTTAAAGTTTTGCACTAACAATATATGGTCTATTTAGAAAATCGAATAGAGGCCAAGTAATAAGAACATTTTGGAAGAATAACTAAATTAACACAAATGGTTATATGGCCAAATAATTGTCTATATAAACAACTTGTTAGATGTACAAACAATTTCAAAATCTTAAGTTTCAAAATATTCAGTGATCTTATCCACAGAAAAAAAAAAGAGAGAATTGATTAAGGTGCAATCTATGTTATGTAGTATAAGTGCACCTTCTTTTCTCTATGAATATCCCACCTCTTAAGGGATGAGGAGGAGGCTAAGATTACCTCAGGGGATGGCTACCAAATTGAAAATCTAAAATCCTAAACACATACATATTCATTGAAAACTAATAGCCATTCAACTACATTTAAAGTTCAAGGTAAAAGATTAAGCTCAACCTTTCATTGCATTGGGACCTTTGAATTTTGGAGAAGAATTATATCATTTAAGGTGCCTTTTAAGGTAAAAATAACTTACCGTCAAGCCATCTTTCCCTTTCTTTCTTTTTTTCTCTTCTTCTTCTTATTTTCATTTTTTACTAGTAATAGTCAAAAGGTCTTACAAACACGTTATTATTTATACAAATATCATTATGGTATACACAAAACATAATTACTACTCATAAGCACTATTTATAATAGTGTCATTTTCTCTTTGTTCTTTGATTTTTCAACCCTTTCCTTTACATTTTAAGTATGAATATGAGTGGGATGAGGTAGATTTCAATAATTAAGGACCTTCATGCACCATTATTAGCCATTTTTAGTGATTAGATATTTTTTTTAAGAGGGGGGAATAACCATTTTTAAACAAAACTTAATTATCACACTTTTTGCCCCTTTTATGCATGAGCTTGAATGGAACATGATGGGGGAGAGGCTAAAAGGCCAATGACCCCTGGATTCCTTTTGTTTTCTACCTACATATATATGTTAGGTTACTTTTTCTTTGTTATACCTATCAACATAATCTTTGGAGGGAGTTTGTTTATCTTTCTCATGACTAAACTAGCTCTTTTTCATCTTTATGGCATGGGTTGTAAAGAGATACCATTTAGGCAGGAAATAGGCACCTATGACCCCTTATTAAATCATTTTATATTTTATCTATTTTACTCATTCTATTAGCTTTATCATTGCACACACACTCATTCACTAAGGGATGCGTCCTAACCCATTTTATGGCTAAGATTACTCCCTTCTTTATCTTTGATGTATTAACCATATTTAAGGGTTACATGGGTGAGGTTATGAAGACCTAGGGCCCTATGATTCCACCACATTCTCATAACGATTGATTGCATTATCTACTTGGGTACGAATATCTTTGTGTTCATCATTAAGCATAGTTTGAATTAGCATAGTGTGCTTGGGTATGGATATCATGTACTAATCTTAATTATATGGTGGATATCTAATGTGTTCTCCAAATAAGATAGAGATGGTATCATCTTTCCATGTAAAGTTGATTTACCTCTTTTCATATCTTATTTCTTAAGTTTAACTACTAACTCGTGTCTTCTTCTTCTTCTTCTTTTTGAAGTTGTAAGAGCTAATTTTTACATGTTATATTTTGATATTTTGATTGCCTGAAAATCCCCTTTAATTAGTGATGTATTCCCCTTCCTATGATGAAGGATTATACATTTTATTCTTGATGTGTATGTATGGAAAGAAGTTAGATGTATGTTTAGGAACATTCTAAATTGGATTAAATAATTGATAAGAAAAAAATTATAAATGTGAGCCAAAGATTTATGAAGGTTGGATCTTAAGATTCAAGTGACTTAAGGGTACCTACCCTATTCTCCAAGTTGTATCTAATTCTCAAACCCAATCTCTAATAGGGTGAAGATTGGTTGGGCCTTCTAGTTGACCTATTTAGATTATAATCTATCCTTGCCTAAAATTTTGCTTTGGCCAAAGTTGGGTGGCAACTCTACTTACCCCTTCAGGCCCTTCGTTAGCCACATAATTCTTTAGAGGCTTCAACCTATAGTGAGGCCTTCCCTTAGATCCCTCATTGATCTTCTCATGTGCCATTAATCGATGTTGTACTAAAGTATAACTCTCATCCTCTTGACTCCTCATTGGTCAATAAAAATTTATGAGTTACAAGCAAGATTGCACTTGGTCGAGCACAACCATGAGAAACCAATTCTTGACACTTACAACTACTTCCTCTAACCCAAAATGATTGGCAAAATTTTTATTTTAGGCATCCCAAAATGATTGGTAATTTCCTTTTTTGGTTGATAGTTATCCAATAATTGCGTAATGTACCCTTATTAATTGACATCTATTTTCACACTATCAATAAATTGCTACCTATATTTTTTACTTTAAATTTATATTTTTAATGCAAAGAAAAAATTATACTCTTCTTTGATTTTTTTTTAAGTTCTAATAATCATTTTACTACGAATATTTAAATATTATCACCAACTTTTATAGTTCTAATAATAACTATATTAGTATTGATAAAATAAAAAAAATAAGGATATTTTAGTAAGAAAGTGGTTCAAATACGTAAAATAACTATAATTTTCCTAATTCCCGTGGAATAATAATGTTGTCAATCATTTTGGGATGAAAGGGGTATCTATTTTGACGCCTCAAGGATAGGTTTAAGTCATGTTTTCATACAATATAGGAGATTTACTATTTATGCTTCTTGCTAGTTAAAGAAGCATGCACAAAATTATCCTACACATGATTTGGTGATGGTTGTGTGATTTTTCCTTTTAAAACAGGAAGTTATTACTTGTATGAAGTGACTTGTGAGATATTTACATATCATAAAAATATTAGATATGTGTATAATCAAAAGGACTGGAACCTTAGATAGAGACGACAAGTTGAGTTTTAAAATGATTATAATGATAATATTCAAAGGCAAATGTAATTGTAGATGCCTTAAGTAAAAATTAATAAGCGTTTGGCTCATATTTTAGGAGTTAGGCAACTATTTGTAAGAGATGTGCGTGAGTTATGGGATTGTGAATTGCAGTTCTATATGTCTAAGTTAGGTAGATTATTGGCTCATTTTAGGATGAGACCTATTTTATTGGATAGGATTAAGGAAACCAAAAGATAGAATAAGAACCTAAAGGTTATCAGGAAAGGAATTTTTAAGAGAGAATAGGGGAGTTTCAAGTTGATAAAGATGGCATTCTTAAGTATAAGACTAGATTATATGAACTTGATGTGTATATCATGAGAGAGGCTTACAGTTTAGTTGATGTGGTGCATCTCAATTCCACTAAGATGTATTGTAATTTGAGACAGATGTATTAGTACGATAAGATTAACAACCATATTACTAATGAAGCCTTTTAGTACCCAACTTGTAAAATGGTCAAGTATGAACATAGAAAGCTAGTAGGGTTATTAGAAGAGCTTAAGTTACCTAAATGGAAGTAGAATAGGGCTACCATGGATTTTGCAATAGGGTTGCCTAAATCTAGTAAGGATTCAAATGAATATGGGTGATTATGGATAGGTTGACCAAATCTACTCATTTTCTAGCCACCAAAGCACCTTTAATAAGGCATAATATGATGAATTATATAAAAATAAAATAATGTGCTTACATGGAATACTAGTGTCTATAGTGTCTAATAGAGGGACCTAATTTACCTCTCTAGATTTTGGAAGAAATTATAGGAGGGATTAGACACTAGGTTAGATTTTAGCATAGCTTTTTGCCTTAAACAAATGGGTAGTCTAAGAGGTTATACCAATTTTAAAGGATATATTAAAGTTATATGCTTTTGATTTTTATGGTAGTTAAGAGAATCTCTTACCTTTAATTGAGTTTGCCTATAATAGTAATTACCAGACTAGTATGGGTATGGCACCAAATGAAGATTTATATAGAAAGAGTTGTAGGACTCCATTATATTATGAGAAGGGGCCAAAATTACTATAATATAGTTGAGAGAATTCCATTGATTTAGGATAAAATAAAGGCTCCTTTTAGTCAATAAAAGAGCTACACAAATCTTAGGATAAAACATTTACAGTTCTCTATGATGGATTATATGTTTCTTAAAGTGTCTCCTATGAAAGGAGTTATGAGATTTAGCAAGGCGTGCAAGTTAGTCCTAAGGTATATAAATCCATACGAGATGTTGAAGAGAGCAAGAGATGTAGCTTATAAGCTAGATCTACCTTTGAGCTCGCTTTAGTACACCCAAATTTTTTCATGTTGAGGAAATATGCGCCAAGATCCAACCATGTGATTATGCCCCCAAATAATTAAGGTTAGACAAGATTGTTATTACAAGGAATAACCAATAGCTAGTTTAGATCAATAAGTGAAGAAATTGTGAAATAAAAAGGTGTTTTCTATTAAGGTGTTGTCAAAGAATCATACTATAGAGGAATGCACTTGAGAGAGTGAAGAATTGATGAAGTTCCACTATCCTTATCTTTATAATAATATAGGTATGTGAAATGATTTCGAAGGTGAAATCAAAATAAGGAAGAGAAGATACAACGACTCTAATATTTATATTAAATATGCATTGCACATCATATATGTACATGATATTCATATGTTGCATAATTCATTTGACTTTCACATTTTATGCACTAGCCATTGCAAGGACGAAATTATAATAAATGTGTAAGAATGCAACAACTTTGATTTTTGTAAATAAATTTTATTAATTTAAGTCATAAGAGTATTTTTCTAATTCCATTTAAATTTTACATGAGTAAATCTAAAGTTTAGCTATATGAATTGATATTTAGATACAATTAATAAGTAGGGCTACTAAAGTTAGAAAATTGAAAGATTTATTAAAATACTTAGTTTGCATTTCTATTTTAAGAAAAATATTTAATTGTATATTTTAGAATTTAATTAAAGATTTTAAAATTAATTTTTCACAACTATTAATTTTGGGATTATATTAGAATTAGAATATTTAAATTATATAATAGATTTTTGACACATATAATAGATACTAGTTGTATTAGTTTTTTCTCCAAATTTTAAATAAATATATCATTAGAAAAAATAGTATTAATTTATTGTCTAAGTTTATGTGCAAATATTAATTTAAAATGTGTTATCTGTGGTCAACAGATTTAATAAAGAGACTATTTTGTGGTTACAATTAGGTAAAGGATTATATGAGTTTATTAAATTAAATGACAATAAATTATTTATATAACTACATTTGTATGAACACTTGAATGTTTGCTTAAAATTCAAGGAATAATTACATATTTTATGTGACTACCTTTATAATTTATACATTGTTTTCTAATTTGTGTGCCACTTGTGATATGTTAATTCAATTATTTTGCGTTGGGGCAAGACAAGGGCTTGAACTCCAACAGTACATCTAGATCATATATATGTATGTGTATGCGCGCGGGCATGTGCGTGTGTGCATGCACACACGTATGTGTGTGTGTTTTAAATAAAATTTGGCCTATTGGGAATAATCTATGAATATTCAGTAGTTCCTAAAATGTTATATATTATATGAGGGCCATATGCCTTATATGTGAGCACATCCCTTATAATTTACTTGAAAGTTCTGTTTAAGTCTCCCTCCCACCTTCTAAAAAAATATTGTGATTCTATATGTGTTATTGTCTCATGTGCTTAATATTTGTGAATTTATATGTAATATATTATACTTTAATTGCTACATGATTTTCTTTATGATACTTAAAATATTTTATGTTTATTAGATCTGTATAATCATAATCTCAAAATGTTTAGCTATATAAAATGTTAGGATGCTCTCTAACTCTCATAATTTCGTACTAAGGTATGGTTTGCTCACCACCTATAAAAACAATTTTGCAAGTTTAAGTTAAATTGGAAGTGTGGCTTGCATTATTTTTTAGAGTCGAACTTACAAGGTTTAGAATATATTTTATTTATTATTAGAATTCTTGATTAATTTTAACTTTTTGATTGAGGATATGTCCTATCCCTTTAGATATTTTTAGAAGTAAGATTAGTTAGATTTTAATTTAATAATTTGATTATTATTTGATTCACGGATGATAGGAGTTTATAATATTGATGGATATTCCTTTATAGAAATTCTAATTATTTTAAGATAAAAGAGTAAACTTAGTTTGTTTGAATTTATAGTAAGAGCAATGCTCTAGTTTATATCAATTTATCTAGTGTTTGATGATATTTGAATTATTAAGAGTAGGCTTGGTGAGGTTAAAGATATTTGACTTTACACCAATCACGGCCTCTAAGCTGGGTCATGACAACTATAACTTTAAATATATGAATAAAGAGGGAATGTTTTTGCAATTAAATATCCATATCTTTAATATATCAAATTTATATTTTGTTTTTATGTATATACTCTTGCCCCTTAAAAAACTAAGAGATAAAATCTATCATATTATAACTTCACAAAATATTATTCCTTTTTATCCATCCTAAAAAAGAAATAAAATATATGTTCATTTTATTTTTTTTATTCCTTAGCTATCCAAATAAGGAGAACAAATTAATTTTTTCTAGAAAAATAGTCATTCATTTCTTACCAAGTCATGATTATTATGATACACACACACACACACACACACACACACACACACACATATATAGATATACATTTAAGTATAAATTAGTATATTATTAGAAATTTTGGTATGAATAAAAAGATAAATGGGTAATTTTTCTAGTAAACTTTTAAAAAGTATCACTTAAATTTAAATTAACTATTTATCTAATTTAACTAATAATATTTCTCTATTAGTATAATCGAACCTAATTTTGACTTGAAAACAATATGCAAGAAATACACATTATTTTAAGCATATGAATACTCAACTCAACTAAACCTTAGTCTCAAGTTAATTGGGGTCAGCTATATGGATTTGCTTTTTTCACTTGAAGGGATCTTAGGCCACATCTTTAAAAAGATGCAAAGCATTTAAGTCATTTTAAATTACTCTCCTCCATGTAAGCTTAGGTCTACCCTTCCCCTTATTACCTGTGTTTACTCTAATGTGTTATACTCTTCTAACTGGTGCATCAAAGGCCTATGATCCATATGTCTAAACCAACTCAATCTCTCTTTCCTTAACTTATCCACTATTGGGGCAACTCCAACTTTATCCCTATTACACTTATTATGAATTCTATTTATTCTAGTATGATCACACATCCTTCTAAGCATTCTCATCTCTATTATACTAATCTTGGAAACTTGTTATGCCTTTATCCCCCAATACTCACTCTCATACATCATAGTGGGTCTCATCATAGTGCGATAAATTTTTCTTTTTAGCTTATGTGAAATCTTACCTTCACACAATACACTCAATGCATTTCGCCATTTCATCCATTTCAATTTAATCTGATAAGCAATATCCTTCTCACAACCCTCATCTTCTTATAGGATTGAGCCTAAGTATTTGAAGTGTTGCTTTCAGGTATAACTACCCCCTTTAATTGCACTTCTATATTCTCCCTACTACGACCCTCACTAAACCTATAATGCATGTACTCCATCTTAATCCTACTAATTTTAAAACCCTTTTCCTCTAATGCACTTCTCCAAAGCTCTAACTTTCTATTTACTCTTACCTGAGTCTCATCTATCCACACTATGCCATCAATAAATATCATACACCAAGGAATATCTTCTTATATATCTTTTGTTAACTCAAGCATGACTACCATGAAAAGATATGAACTTAATGTTAACCTTTGATGTAGTCTAATTGTGATAGGAAAGTCTCTTAAATCTCCTCCAACTATATGAACACTAGTGATGACCCTATCATACATGTCCTTTATTACTTGAACGTATATAACTGACACATTGTTGCACTTTAAAGCCAACCATAACACTTCTCGTGGTACTTTATCTTAGGTTTATTATAAATTGATGAACACCATATGCAAATCTTTTTTATTTTTTTTTATCTCTCTATAGTTCTCTATTAAGCTTCTATTGAGAAGGATTGCTTCCATACTGGATCGACTTAGCATAAAGCTAAAATGGTTGGTTGAGATAGGTGTACAACACCGAATGCGATGTTCCATCACTCTCTCCCACAACTTTATGGTACGGTTCATGAGCTTAATCCCTCTATAATTGGAGTAGCTTTGGATGTCTCCCTTGTTTTTAATGATTGGTACTAAAATGCTTTTTCTCCACTCATTCAACGTCTTTTTAGAGGCCAAAATCTTATTAAACAAATGAATTACCAAAGCTACCCCTGCATCTACATCCTCTAAGTATTTTCATATCTCAATAGCAATCTCATAAAGACCACATGTTTTACCTAGTTTCACACATATTTTACCTAGTTTCATTCTTGTCAAAGCTTTTTTAACTTCTAAGAATCAAATTCTCCTACTATAGTTCATATTCCTCTCTATCAATATATAGTCCCCACCTATTAGGTTTCCATTAGAGCTTTCTTTGAAAAGACTCTTAAAGTAACTCCTCCACCTTTCCTTAATATCTTCCTCTTACACCAAAATTCTATCCTTTTTATCTTTAACACACCTAATTCGATTCAAGTCTTAAAATTTGTTTTCCTTCCTCTTAGCTAACTTATGGATATCTTTTTCCCTTTCTTTTATTCCCAATTTATCGTATAGCTTTTCATAAAATTGTGCCCTTGACTGACTCACTACCTTTTTTGCTTCCTTTTTTTTTTTTTTTTTTGTTCTTTTATACTACTCATACGCATCTTTGCTTTCAAATATAGGCAGTTTCCTATACCAATAATTTCTTGTACCATTCTTTTTTGTTCTTTATTGCCTTTTAGACTGTTTTGCTCCACCACCATCCCTTCTTTGATGGTGGGTTTTGTCCTCTATCCTCTTAGCACCCTTCGACCTACCTCTCAAATCTTTTTACTCATGTCTACCCATATATCATTTGCTACCACATTTAGATCTCATGTATCAATATTTCTCAACTCATTGCTAAACTGCTCACACTTCTCCCCTTTTAGCTCCCACCATTTAATCTTCATAGGGCCATTTTGGGATGGTTTTTTAGACTATTACGTAATCTTGACATCTAAGACCAATAATTTACATTAAGCTATTAAAGCTTCACTTGGAATAACTTTGCAATCCTTACACAAGGCTCAATTTTAATTTTATTATGAGGAAGAAGTCCATTTGACTTTTGTTATGCCTATTTTTAAAGGTTACTAAATAAGATTCCCTTTTGACAAAGCAGGTATTAACCAATATTAGGTTATAAGCCATGGCAAAGTTAAGGATGTTTTTCTCATCCTCATTTCTACTACCAAAGACCTAACCTCTATGAACTTCCTTAAAAACACTTTTATCTCGACCTATATGTCCATTCAAGGTCTCCAACAATGAAGATATTCTCTTTATTTGGTATCTCTTACATGACAACATATATGTCTTCTAAAAATTTTCGTTTGCTCTCATTATCTAAACTGACTTGCGGTGCATATGTGCTAACCACACTAATCACCTTACCTTCTAACACTAACTTAACTAAAATGATCTTATCTCCTGCTCTCTTCATTGATACTATAACATCCATTAATGACCTATCCATTATATTGCCCATTTCATTTTTATTCATCTCTTTCCTTGCGTACTATAACTTATATCCTTTCTTGACTTCCTTAATTTTCTTACCTACTTATTTAGTCTCTTTAATACATACAATGTTTTCCTTTCTCCTCTCCATAGTATCCATTAGCTCCATTAGACTGCCTATTAAAGACCATATATCCCACATGACCATCCTAATTCTAGTCTCTAGTCTTTCATGTTTCTACCTCCTCCTATAATGAGGTTGACTTATTTTGTAATATAAGCTACTTATGCTACTACTATTGCTATTATTACTACTACTATAATTTGCAAGAAATAAAACTAATACTTAGATATATGTAACTTCAATTTTCTCTTCTCAAATAATAAGATAATTCTTTAGAGAGATACAAGAACTTGAACAAATTAAAAATAACTTCATATATTGTGCAAAAATGAAGAAAAAACTAGATTAATTCAAGGCTTTAGCTTTAGGATCCCATAGGGGCAAAATTCCAAGCATGCATTCTTTTATAATGCATGAAAGTCTTCTTAAGCAAGTCCTATGCCACCTTTTCCATTGCAACACTCTCCACACTTACTTGATACTCATCATATTGAACTTGATAATTGGGGAATTATTGTTTGCTTCATTTGGACATAACTTGAATGATGGGGGCATTAAAAAGATTCTTTAAAGTGCCATCTCATTGCACTCCTTTATCATCTTTTACATCACCTTCATTGTGTTATCATCATAAATTTCCTCAACCTTTTAAAGAGACTTTTTTTTTTATTGTTGGGGACACAACTAATGGAATGCTTGAACAATGTTGTCACTTTATTTAAGATCAATCAAGACCTCTACCACAATGTTAATCGATTCATTTTCAAAATCGATATCCTTTAGTGTAACTCCCATTAGGTTGTCTTATTCCTGGTGATAAAGTTCATAAAATAGATATAAGAGCATCTCCAATTGTGCTCTTTTATTTTAAAAAAATATCATTTGAATAATAAAAAATATATTTATTGATAAAGAGCAAAAAAAAAAATATTAAGTTCAATAGACTTTTTATATTTTTATTCTTCATTTTGCTTTTTTCCTATAAGCGTTAATGATTTTTTTTTTCTTCTTTCCTTTTTAATTTGGACAATAGAAAATAAGATTAAAATATCAATTGATAAGTGTATGAAAATTTGTAATATAATAATTATTAATAAGAATATAAAGTAAAATTTGACTCTATAGATGTAAAGAATTAAACAAAATGTAAAGATTAAACAAAATGTAAAGAATTAAACTAACGCTTTATACTATATTTAAAAATAAAAGTCTATTAGACATCTATTTTATGAGATAATTCTTTATAATAAAGAGTTTGACATATATTCGAAGAGTCTCTTGCAGATACTCTAATTTATCTTACTTTATTCTTGTTTTGATATTCAATTGATCGCTAACTCATGCATTACGCAAATTAAAATGTAAAAATTTTATAAAATTATTAATAAAAATTCATCTTATTTTTTACATATTATATTATATTTAATACATAAAAATACAAAAATAAATAATTAGTCTCCAAATAAATAATTTTTAAAAATTAATATAATTTAAGTTATTTTAATTTTAATTTAGATAAATAAATATTTTAAAATTTTTTTAGGTACTCCATTTTTTTATTTATATGTATTTTCTATATTTTCTTTTTAGTTAATTATTTTATAGCTTTTCAATCATGTAGTATAATATCTACTTATTTATATGTCAAAAGATTAATTTAATAAATGATAAATACTTGTCATAAATAATTTATAAGACCTTAACTTGCAAATGATAAACACTTGTCACAAATAATTGTTGAGAGCATAGTTTATATATATATATATATATATATATATATATATATATATATATATATATATATAGAGAGAGAGAGAGAGAGAGAGAGAGAGAGAGAGAGAGAGAGAGAGAAATCATAAGTTTGATTTAATGAAAAAATTCTTATTTTGTCATTGATAAATCTATCTAATATTGTAATCACCCAAAGTTTTCAAATTTCATTTAGGATATCAAACTTCTAGTTAGTGACTAAAACTATATATAAAAAAAATATATCAACTCGACATATTCGAAATTTCTTATATTTGGATAAATATAATTGATAATATTTGTGAATTTGAACCATTGAATTGAAAATTAATGAATAATTTTATTTTAACAAATATCAATTAATTTTTGAAAATTTAAAATTTTTAATAAAATCTCAAGTGTGCAATCTAAAATGAATCATCTGATTCAAAGTAATAAGACTTAGAGATACTAAAGTTTTATTCATTTTTGAAAGATAAAGCTTATTTTTCAAAAAATTATTTTAAAAGTAAACAAATAGATTCCAATATTTAATTTAAACAATTCTCTGTATAAAAAACTAATTATTTTTTTTTTATGTTTTCTATTTCATAACTAAGATCGAAAAAATTACTTAAAACTATTTTTTTGTATTTCAAAATTTTGTACATAGTGAAGAACACGATTTTTCCATCCATGTTTTTCCATTTATATTATATTAGTTGGTCATCAATCAATTTTTACTTTTTTTCTTTATTGATTTTACATTTTGTATAAGAATTTATTATTTTGGCATATTAATAATTAATTATAATTAATAATATTTTCATGCTTTATGTGAAATATATTTTTTATAATATATCAAAATAAAAGAAAAAATTTAAAGAATTTTTTGAATATACAATTAGAGTTGAATATTAATTTCTATGAATTTATCTAACTCTCTTATTTTTTGAAACTACACATATTAATTTTATATAATGGTAATTATTTTTAAAATTAAAATAATATTTATAAAATCTTTTTACAATGAGCAATTTGAAAAAAATTACCTAAATACTTTTTTATATTCTTTCTTATATATAAATTAAAGATAAATATTCAACTTTTATATATTTAATGTCAAAATTAATTAAATTACTATAATTAATTTAATAACAAAAGTACAATATTAAATGCTTCATAGTCACTTCAATTTTAATTATTATCAATATATGATAGAAAATTAAAATTTTATAATTCTAAAATTAGAAAAATATAATGGTTATCAATGTGAATAAATAATGTGTTAAGCAAAAAGAATAAAGTTTATTTATGCCTTGACTATACATACATACATACATACATACATATGTACATAAATACATACATAGGTGTGTGTGTGTGTGTATATAAAGAAAAATTAAAAGTTCTTCAAAATTTTTAAGAGTCACTATTTTTAATTTTTTTAATCTTTGAAATTAATTTTAACTTATATGTTTATCAAAATTAATTTTTAAAGATAAATTTTAAAATATAACTTCATAGTAAGTGTAATTTTTTTGGGATAATTTCACCTTCATTTAGTTAATATAAAACTTTTTTTTTATTAAGGTGTAACTTTAATGTTCAAGGAGTACATGTGCTTCTCATGCTCGCTCTATTATTCTTTAGGATTGGATATGGTTGCGTAGTCTACCTTTTGGTGGGAATTTCTTTTACATCTTCTATGATGTCCTATAGCTCTACTCCTTCATTATCAAGGAATATTTTCATGTGTTTCTTCAATAAAAATAATAAGTGTAATACCTCAAATTTGAAGTTTTATTTGTTTTAAAAAATTATTATTATCTAAAGAAGTAAAATAATACGTTTCTATTTGGAATTTGAAATAAATTATTCTTGCATAGTTAATTTAATTATTTTTAAAATAATTTTTAAAAATAACTAAAATAATTTTTACTAATGATATACCTATTTTCTATTTTAATTTAATTATTTTGTTGGGTGGCACAACAAATCAACTAGGCTTTTTTTTTTTTTTTAGTTTTTTACTTCCTTGAAACTACTTTATTCTATCCCTATAGATTCTCAAATACATCATGCTAATTCTTTGTATTTTCATTCTTATATTGTTATTGACCTCCTTCTCATATTTGCATAATCAACATAACAAGCATGCTAAAAGCTAGTCTTAGTTTTAGTAACACACAGACATTTCTCTTTCTTCCCTTAGTAAATGATCTTGTATCAAGGAATATTATGCATTTAAAATAACTTCTCTATTATGATTCTTGTTGCCATAAATTCTAAAACACACCCTACTTTATTACTGGTTGATTGATCATCTTTATGCAAAATCGTTGGCTCTTCTTTCATCACTAGTCATGCAAGTTTACCCTTTTAATATTATATTCCATTGTTAGAAGTAATTATTTGGCCGATCAAGATTAAAAATTCTTCATGTGACTATGTTTTATCTAAATACTTAGTTTCATAATTTTCCTTGGCCTTGTGTTGTCAACTTTTTGTATGGTTGCATGTTACATGGCCAATTCTTGATGTTTAGAGAATGATAAACCTACATGTATTAGGCTTCCTTTTTGTTAGCTTGAATTCTAGAAATGTGGGAAATTGTATGCGTGTATATATATATATATATATTAGTTAAGCTATCCAATTATTTCCTTTGTTACTCATCCCTTGCTCTCAAGATTTAATACATTGTATAATTTTTTTGTCTTTGGTGTATATGACTAATACATATATAGTATACATGTGTACCTATTTTCTTTTAAAAGTTATTTAATTACTTATTTAATACGCTATATGTAATTATGCAGATGTAATTCTTTAATTACAACTGTTACTTCTTTAATTGTCAGGGTGGAATATTTTCTTTGAGTTTGGATACCATCACTTGGAATCTTTCTTTTTACCATATTTGTCATATATACATATACTATATTCTTGTGTCATGACTCTTTTTAGTAATATATGAATTAGGTCCATTTCTTTTCAACCCATAAAGCCTCAACATTAAGATATTAGTGTTATTAATAAACCCCAACACATTAATATCTATTCTTATAATATGATTTGTTATTTAAATTTTTGTTTGTATCCCACTTTTCATCTTGTTATTAGGTGGTTTAATTTATTCATTAATTTAACTAAATTATCATTTTTCTTCTTTTCTTTTGAGCCACTTGTAGCCATTAGTACCTATCTATTTATTATTTTAAAAACAATATTAATTTTAGTTTGTAATTTGGATAATTTTCATATTAATATTAATTATAATTATTTTACTTAGTTGTTTTAATTGGTTTCTTGATTTTGAGTCTTTGCTACTTGACCTCGCTCTAGTTAAATAGTTGAATGACATTTTTATATTAATTGTACAAGAAATTCAAATCCTTTATGTATCAATTGACATTGTCCCTTTTTATACTTGACTTAGCTTTTATTTTGAAATTTCAAGTATGTGGTAATTATAGTACATGAACTACATTTTTATCCCTCTTTAAAACTTCTTAACATTAAAATATATAAATAAATAAAATTTGACAATAACATTTCGAATATATTTTATAAAATGCTTCTTAATATAAATCCAACAGTCAATTAAGACATATTGGATTAAATATTCTTGGCATTTATAACTCATAGGTTTTAGGGAACAAGCCTTTAAATTATTTGAAATTTCATTTGTTATTCTGAATTTGTAGTTTGATACTTTTAAATTTTGAATGATTTGAATATATTTGATTTAATTTATTGATTCAAAAGTATTTAAATTTTGAATTGTTGTTATATGATTTTTTAGCACTATTATTTATATTACTTCTTTTGATATCTAAATTTCTATCATATTAATTTTGATTTATAATCAATGCCTTTTTAAATGAGTTTTGAATTTTAAATCAGTATTTAGTATGCAATTATCTATATATGATTATCTATTATTTGAGCCCCATCACATGAACCATAACAATTATAGGATTACATTATTTGCTATCACACATCATAATTTATTGAGTATTGTATCACAACCATGTGTTGATATATATGGAGGCGATGATCTATATTATCTAGTAGGTGCTTATCATCTAGGTATTTGGCAGTGTGAAATATCATTTCCCTAGAGTACTATGTTAGAAATATTTAATTTAAAATGTTTTGTTGGTTTGAATGAATTAATGTTGATTTTGAAATACTTATTATTTTGAATACCTAAATTAGATTTCAATTGTTTGTAGCACTAGCATCTTTAGAAATATAAAATCATTAAGAAATTATTTTAGTTTTTATTTGTTTCCATTCCATTGTGTTCTATAATTGTCATTCACTAAGTGTAAGTTCATACCACATTTGCTATTTTCACAAATCATTAGATATTTGTTATTAGTCCAAGTTTTAGTTTACTTTCTTCGAGAGGATTTTTTTTCATTTGCCTAACATTCCTTAAGTATGCTCAAACTCTATTCTGTCAAGCTAATTTTTAGAATTATTATATTTGATTCTATTTTGCAGAGACTTTATAGTTTACTTTCAAATTTTCTTATTTCTTGTTCGTATTTGTTAGTAGATATTTAGATATTATCTTGTTTAAGCTAATAATTATTAATTTTTTTAACCTTTCATTAGAATTATGTTTTTTTTTTTTTTTTTATGTAGGGTTGCATAGCTTAGTGTAATTTTAATTTATATGCCTATTACTATCTTGAATTGGATCATGATGGCAAATACCATTAAAAAAAAGGAGGCATGAAGATTGATTGAGCTTCTTTTTGGTCTACCATGATCGTAATGGTCTTGAATTGGATTATGATAACAAATATTTTGGATAAAAATATTCATTTTTGTTCATATTGAATACATTCATTCAAGTGATAAATGGCCCAGTTCTAAAAGACCATTCAATATGAAATATAGTTGCTCACAGTGTCTCCCTACATAAAAACTTGTTACTCAAACAATCATAACTTTCTTTATAGAGCTGCAAATTGAAAAACATTTATTTTGTTGAAAACTAGATGGAGAGATCTTTATATCAATAAACAATCACCATCTAACACCTTATAAATTGACTTATAGAGGATTTTGAAATAACTTATCTATATGATAACTTTGGATTCCACATAACCTTTCTCTACTTAAATGCTTATAATTTTCTCCTTGTAGCTTGGATTTGTACACCATTTAATTATATGGAAACTAGACATCTTGACTTTCTAATAGAATGTTATAAGTCTAACAATGCTTTCAAAATTATTCAATACATTAGTTCAAAATATACTACTAACTTAGCTTCTTCTAAACAACATTCCATGTTGTTTTTTACTCATTGTATAGGGCTATTCACACAACTTGAATAGGTCATTCCATCTTTTGAGCAACACTGTTCATCTTTGATCACCTATTTTGGTAAAGTGGCCTTTTCATTTCTTTTTGTTCTTCAATTTTTAAGTTATCCACCTTTTAAGGACCATTTCATGAATATTCTCTTTTATTTTTCTTTCATATAACTAAAATATAAATACTTAAAAGAGAAGTTTAACTTCTTAATATTTTATCATATTCAAAAGTAATAACACCAATGGCATTAAAACTATAGGGTCAACATTCTCCCCCTTTTTGAATGATGACAAAATATTGATACTAAAGATGACAATATGCACAACATCAACTACTTCTCTCTTTTTTGGAAATCAAACAAAAAGGTTTAAATAAATTCATTCATTCTCCCTTGAAAAATAACCTAATCTCCCCCCTTAGAAAGATAATTTGTTCTTCCTTTTATGAATATAATATACGTAGAATTTTTAAACCTTGAGGGAAACATAAAAAGGAAAATAACATACATCTTCCCCTAAGTTGACGCCTAAATAACCAATTTAAGATCATAGGAATTGGGATAATTTATCAATACACTAACTAAGCTTGTTTCCCATTTTCTTATTCTTCATTCACTATCATTTGATTACTTTTACCAAATTAAAATCTATGGTGAATAAGTTACCATATACAATCAAGTGATTCTAGGTACCCATATTTCTTAGAATTCTTAAAGGATTAGTCTTTTGCTCATCTTTCATTCTAGTATGACAATGATAAATATTATGTTTATGCATACTAAAACAATAACAATTACCATCAAATATGAAAATTATGGTATAGGACTATATGATGTATGGTTAGACATAAATTATTTCCTAAGGACATACATCCTCAAAATATCCCTCCTATGTACATAATTCTTTAGCCTAAATGCATTGTCAAATTGTCTATTTTATCTTTAATACCTAGACATATAATCATGGTCATGCATAGTCATATAAATATAGTGCCTTGATGTAATTTATTACACTTTTTACCTTTCTTCCCTATATGAATGGTACATATAAGCATAGTTGGCCTTAGATGGTGAAGGTCTAGTGAATGTTTGTGCATGTGGTATAATAATAGGATTTTGAGCTTATTTATATGTATTGATCTTTTGTGAAGCATTATATGTTGTAGCACCATGAGAGCTAGATATGCTAGTATACATTGCCTTCATAATGGATAAGGAGTAGAAGGTGAATTGAATGCATGAATAAAGCTAATTGCATGTTTAACAAAATGATTATTTAAGGCTTCAATATTTGTAATCAATTTCTCCTTTTTTTTTTAAAAAAAATTTCCTTTAAGTTTAAATTTTCAACCTATTTTTGTAAAACCTGAAAATCTTTTAAAGAATTTTGCAAAACAACATTTTCTTTATCACGTATGATAGAGGTGTTCTATAATTTAGACATTTTTTTGAGCTTAGAAGAGGAGATTTTCAAAGACTTATATTTTTAAAAATCCTCAAACAATCATTTACATGTGTAATAAGCTTATATAATTGATCACATAAGAGAGAGAAAGGGATTTCCTTAATTGTTGTTGTCTTTTTCACTTTCATCTTCTTGGTCTTGATCAATGGCCATTAAGTACATTTTATCCACTTCCTCACAACTTGAACTTGATGAAGCTAAGCATTTTAAGACACATTCTCTTCTTGATTCATCTTCTTAAAGTAAAGGGTACCACTATAGATAAAATCAAGCATATTCTAGATTTCTATGGAATTTGTGTAACCAAAGATTCTATGTAAAATTTACATAGCTTTACTATCAAGAAATATTTCCATATGATTTTTCTAACAAAAATAGTAAGTGTAATATTTAAATATTTTATAATTTTGAAATTTATACTTATTTTAAAAGTTATTATTATTTAGGGATGTAAAATTATATATTTCTATTTGGAATTTGCAATAAATCATTCTTATATATTTATTTTAAATAAAAATGAAATCTAAATTTAGATACCTACTATAAACAAACATTATTTTTACCAATTATATATCTATTTTCTATTTTAATTTAATTATCCTGTTAAGTGTCATAAAAAATCAACCAAATTATTTTAGTTTCCTACTTCCATGAAACTACTTTATCCTTTTCTTATATGTTCTTAAATACATTAGGATAATTCTATTTGTTTTCATTCTTATATTGTTACTAGCCTCCTTTTCATATTTGTATAATCAATTGAAGCTAGTCTCAACTTCAGTTATACACATAATTATTTCTCTTTCTTTTCTGGCTAAGTGATCTTGTATCAAGGACTATTTTGTGTTTGACATAACTTTGCTATTACGATTCTTATTGCCATAAATTCTAAAACACATCCTATGTGATTATTGTTAGATTAATCATATATGTGCGAAATTGTTAGCTCTTCTTTCATCAGTAGTCATGTAAGTTTACCCTCTTAATATTATATACCATTATTATAAGTAATTATTTGGCCAACCAAGATTATAAATTCTTCATGTGCCTACGTTTTTTTCTAAATACTTAAATTTCAAATTTTCCTTAGCCCTATATTGTCAATTTTCAATGTGGTTGCATGTTACATGGCCAATCCTTGATGTTTAGAGAATGATATACATGCACACATTAGAATTCCTTTATGCTAGCTTAAATTCCAGAAATGTGGGCTTGGCTATATATTGGTTAAGCTATCCAATTGTTTCCTTTGTTGCTCATCCCTTATTATTAATTTAGGAAAGATTTAATATGTTATATAATTCTTTTTTTTTCTCTTTGGTATATTCCACCCTATTTAGAGTTACCGCTTTTTGCAAAATCTCAAATCTTCCAAAGAATTTTGTAAGTCAAATACTTTCTTTATTACATATGAAAGAGGTGTTTTCTAATTTAAAACAATTTTCTTTAAGCTTGGAAGAATAGATTTTTAAAGACTCATTTTTTTTTAAATCCTCAAACTATCTTTAGTTATATGCGTACTAAGCTTATATAATTGATCATGAAAAAGAGAGCCTAATGGATTTACCCTTTTTCTCATTTTTTTCACCCTTATCTTCTTAGTCTTATCAATGGCCATTAAGCACATCTTGTCCACTTTCTCACATTTTAAGCTCTTCTTGATTCATCTTCTTATAATAAGGAGGTGCCATTATAAATGGAATCAAGTGTGTCCTAGATTTCTTTAGAATTTGTGCAACCAAATATTCTAGCACAATCAACTTCATTAAGAGCACGTCATAAAATTTATATAGCTCTAATGTCCAAAGATTTACATGTGCTTTTTATAATCACTCCATTCTCTTTAGGTTTGGACATAACTATTTGGTTTACCTTCTTAGTGAAAACTTCTCTTCCATTTTCTATGATGTCCTATAACTCTATCCCTTCACTATCATGAAATATTTTCATGTGTTTGTTCTAACAAAGATACTCAATACCACCAAAGAAAAGAGGCATGAAGATTGATTAAGATTCTTCTTGGTTTTCCATGATCATCATTCTTTGTAATTACACCTTAGGAAGAGCTTGGCTCTAATACTAATTATTAGTCCCTTATACAATTTTAGAGATGAAGAATAGGGCTATGGAAAATATTATGAAATTTGAACTTTGATGTTCAATCATACACAAAGAAGGAGAAAATGAGATAATAATAATGACAGCAGGTTCAAGTATAATCCTCCCTATGTTATCTCCTATAATATTTTCACTAAGGCCTTTTCACTATCGTTAAAGGCTAAGAGACTAATGGATGCACTTTACACACATTATTTGCCTTTGATTATTGAGTTTGTTTATTGTTTTTAAGTTTTTCTTATAATATTTTTACTAGTTTTTATTTAATTTTTTTATTTTTATGATTTAGGTTAATTAATTAGGGAGAAATGCTTCAAAATAAGTTAAATTTAGCTTCAATTGAAGAGTTGCAAATTAGGTCGCTTTTAAGAGATGGTATGCACTATGCAAGATGAATTTGGAAATTAAATTCTCCATATATATATATATATATATATATATGCAAGATCTTGATTCCCCCTAAAAAGCGCTTAGTTGGCCTCATGGATGATCAGAATAAGGGGTTCTACTCCTTATTGTCAGGCCACTCCACCTAACTATCGCTCAACCCATCAAGAATAGGAAGTCGAGGTTTTACGACAGCTCCAAAAAACTGCCTAATGTCTCATGCATCTTTAGAACTATGGACCGGAGTCAGAGCCATCCACCAGCTTGGACAGAAGACAATTGCCAGTTCCATTCTTCTAGCAACTAACCACAAATTACATATATATATATATATATATATATATATATATATATATGTGTGTGTGTGTGTGTGTGTGTGTGTGTGTGTGTGTGTAGTTTGCTATAAAATTAACCTTATATCATTTGGATGTAATAATGAGTATAAATTGTAAAAACTCTAAAGCATGTTTTGAAGCTAATAACCAATATAGTAATAAAATGTATTAAGCTAAATCAAGATGGTTAAATTTAAAAAGAATATAAACTTATAGAGCATATCATTAAGTTTCTAATGCAAAAAGATTTAAATCAATTGGAGTTCTATAGCTTTAAATATCACTATTACAAGTTGATATTAATGTATAGGATGATATATATGGCTTACATCCAAGTCATGCAACCTTGCCATAAACTCAACTAATTAAGGAAGCTTACATCAGGTCATGGTCAACTTGCATCGAAGCCATGCATACTTGCTAAAAACTTTTATTTTTTGACATGAATTTCTTTCTTTCTCAAGTTCTCTTCTGATTTAGACATGTATAAAAATCAAATATTGATGCTTAAGGTTGAAATTAAAGATATCTAACCATAAAAACACATTGAGAACATCAAAAGAGAGATTAAACAAAAGGGTTTTCATTATACTATTTTGAGAATAAAGAACATCGTGCCTCTCATGTCATTTTGTTAGGAGAATTTTTAACTCTTTTGTTATAACAAATCAATTTGATGAGAATTCCTTTATTTTTCTTTGAGTCCTTAATTAATATGATAATGAACTAAGCTTGTTATTTTGACTAGATAATAACCCATCACTATAAAATAAATGTGAAGTGAGTTTATTTGTATCAGTGCACTGTTGTCTTAATTCATTATTTATGTGCTTAATTTTTTGTATGATTCAAGAGTGCTTAATTTTTTGTATGATTCAAGAGATCTCTTGTTATGGATGATTATAGATACCATGTCGAGTAATAAGAGTGAAAGAATGGTATTGGTTTAATGAGGAGCAAACTTAAGAATTTATGACTTAGACATAAGTATAACCTTAATGAGATGTATAAGTAATTACTAATGAACTACTATTAATCCTTTATGATCACAAGAATACACATAAGTCAAAAGATATAACTAATATAACTTGAGAGAGCATGTTAGATACCATAGGTAATTCATCGTCAAGATAAAATCATATACATGATCAAGACTAATTCATAGTTGCAATGTAGACCTTAACTCCCTAGAATGTTTTCATCCTATAAGATTGCCTTTGAAGCTTGTAGATTATTAGTTATAGATTCTCAGTTAATTTTACTTCAATCAAATTACTAAATGATATTAGGAGTTAATTCATATTAGTACAAGTAACCTATCCTCGTGAATCTATACTTTATTTACTCTATATTACTTGTCATGATATGGTGCACTTGAAGCTATAATCACAACAAGTTTTTGGCACTATTACTAAGGGCAGATAGATATAATCAATATTAATGTTGTTTAAATTCTTTAACAATTTAGATTCTTTACTTCTTGTCTTTAATTTATTTTTAATTTTGTAAAATTTTTATTTTCTTTTTAAGTTTTATAATTTTTTCTTAGCATATCTTAGTATACGAAGCACTATAATAGTGCAATAACTACTTTAACTAAAAAGGTAAATTTTATTTCTAGTATATTGAATTAATAGGATAATAACTATATTCAAATTACTTTGCAGGTAATGTTGTGGAATACAACATACTAGTTTGAATTGTCAAGTTGGAAATCCTTTTGCACCATCGAATATGGATAAGCACACTATATATCAAATTTCAATAGTTCAGTATAATCCATATTCAAACACATACACTCCATCTTGGAATGCTCATTTTATTCCTTCAAATTTCATAGAGCACATAAGTAATCACTCAAGGGATAATGATTAAAGTGAGAAATTTCTTTCTATAGTGGATGAAATTACTTATTAAAAGCCAAATTTAATCTTCCATTTTAGAGTAAAGAATAGGTAAAGCAATTGATGGAATCCCAAAGAAAAATACAATTCATAAAGGAGGAGGGAGTAGAACAAGACCTATAAATTGATCGTGATGCCTTGATTTTGTCACACCTATAGAATTATGGGATGAAGAGATTAAGGAACCATTTAAGATAATCATTATTTATAAAGAAATCAAACATCCCTTAGATATTTTTGAGTGTTTCTTTGTGGATATTAAGGATAAAAGAGATGATATTAAAATCAAGTTTGACCCTCTATAAGTATTTCTTGCAATTTACATGTTCAAGTTTCTATTGAAGGAATCATTATGATTATATATAATATTTGGACTCAACATTTTATGTCGGAAGAAAATCAAAATTTGAAGATTTTCCAAAGACCCCTCATACATTCAAAAGACACCTTAAATGAGCCTTCCAATGATCAATCTAATGACTATAAACAAGCACTTCTTAGGAGGCAACCAAAGATGTTTATTTAATTTTAGTCTATTTTTATTATTATTCCTTATCTCTAACTTTATTTTTATATTATCTTTTTATTCTTATGGTGTAGGTTTGTAAATTTTAAATGTAAGAATCATGAGAGTTGCTTTTGAGTTATGAGCAAGGTAAAACTAGCCACACACAGTAGTTTCTTTTCATTTATTTTCTTGCATTTACAACATTTGAGACTATGTTAATTTTACTTTTAAAGTATGGTTGGTTTGTTTATGTGAATTTTAGGTAAAATTTTAAAGTTATGCATTTTTTAAAATTTTTTTATAATTTTCTTGATAAATTTAAGTTTTGAATCTTTAAAATGAGTAAGGCTAAGTAATGTTGTTCAACATATAATAATTTTAGTTGCTTTGAAAATATTTTGCTTAGCAATTAGTTGATATTTTCATATATGTTGTTTTTAGGGTTATATGTGTATATGTCATTGCATCTTGTGTTTTGTATGCCTATTTTAGAAAAGTATATAATAGTTCCTTATTTACCAATTCTAGAAATTGGTATTCAATCTTTTGAGGCAAAATTTTGATTCACACCTAATAAATGAGATGATTTAGGCATTATTTAATTTAAACCCATTTTAGCCTCTTTACATACTTTTGTCATTGATTGTCCCTAATTTATCTTTTTGAGCCTTTAAATATACTCTTTAAGTATATAATAACCTTTTCTTTATTTAACCACATTATTCCTTACCATATAGCTATGTTATAACCTACCCTATCAAGAGAACTTCATATTTGAAATATTAATAAGATGAAATTTTTGGTTAAGAATGGTGATTTGAAGGTATAGAGCTTAAAATGTATATGCAGTTTATTTCTTGATGTATTTCAAGTTTGTATATTGAAAGAAAATAAATTTGAATGAAGGAATGAAGAATAAGCATTACATAATTAATGTTATAATTAGATTAGTAAGCATCCAAAATTCAAAATAACATATTTATAGATGTTTGCTTATTCAATTATAATAAACAAATTATGCTTATGAGTAATATGGAATGTGCTTAAAAGGCTAAGAATGATTTGGTTAAGGTAAATCTCATTAGCTTTGATTGAAATTTTTTAGATGTTCTCCTATTTTGTTTTTTTATTTTCTTCTTCCTTTAAGCTAATACCTTAATCTTAACATTACAAGCTGAATAAAGAACTTTTAATCCTTTTGAAAAGTATGTGATTACATTAGTGGAGATTGGTTGAATGTTTTTGCTTATAAAATTATAAGAAATCTTACTTAAAAAACTAAAGGATTGCTACTATGTTTATGTTTTGTCTAAAATGAATCAAGTTAGAAAAGTGTACTATGGATTTTGTATATATGACTTAGGTAGTTTAAGCAAAAATATTTAATCATGAGCTTTCATATAGGAATTTAAGCATTTGAAGTTATTATGTGTGTTAATGACATTATTTATTTTAAAGGCTACTTTGAGATTCATTGATTAAAATTCTATTATGATTTTTGCTAACTTATTTCTTATCATTCGTTTTGTTTGCTTAAAGACAAGCAAGAATCCAAGTTTGGAGGTATTTGATGCATGCACTTTATATATGTTATTTGCTTTTGATTCTAGAGTTTATTTATTATTTTTAAGTGTTTCTTATAGTATTTTTAATAACTTATAGTTACTTTTATGTTTTGATGACTCAGGTTAATTAAATAGGGAGAAATGCACGAAAATAAGTTAAATTTAACTTTAATTAAGAAACAACTGCAAATCATGTCAATTTTGAGAGTTGGTATGAATTGTGCAAGATGAATTTAGAAATGAAATTCTTTATACTACTAGATATATGTATCTAATATACTATAAGAGAGACCTTGTATCGTTTAGATATAATAATAAGGAGAAATTGCAAAAACACTGAAGCATGTTTAGAAGTTAATAACCAATGGAGTAAAAAATATATTAAGCTTAATCAAGATGAAGCTGATAGAATTAGAAGTTTCACAAAATTATAATGATATATAACACATCATCAAATTTCTAACTAAAAAAAAAAAAAAGAATCAAAGCAATTGGAGTTCTATAGCTCTAGATATTGCTCTTATGAGTTGATGTTAATGCATAAGATGGTATGCAGCTTGCATCTAAACCATACAACCTTGCTAGAAACCTAACTGCACAAGGAAACTTGTACCAGGCCATGCACGCTTTCATCCAACCATGTACATTAACTGGAAACGTCATTTTTTTATATAAATTTCTTCCTTTTTGAGTTCTCTTCTTATTTAGGCATGTATAAATAATATATACTTTAGGTTTTAAAGGTATTTAGCCATAAAAACACATTAAGGACATTAAAAGAGAGATCAAACAAAAGGTTTTCTTTATATTAGTTTGAGAATTCAAGAAAGATTAAAGGTGCTTTTCACATCAACTTGTTAGGAGACATTCTAAACTCTTTTGTTTTAATTCTAAATTTAATATGATGATGATTCCTTTATTTGTCTTTTGGGTCTCTAATTAAAATTATGGTGAAATAAACTTGCTGTTTTAGGGATTGAGTAGTAACCTATCACTAAGCTATGAATATGATATGAGTTCTATTCTATTAATGTTATGCTATCTTGATTCATTATTTATCTACTTAATTCCTTGCATGATTAAATATTTCTTTTTACGCATAATTATAAGTACCATGTCAAATAGCAAAAGTGGAACCATGATATTAGTTTAGCAAGCAATGAACTTAAGAATTAAAGACTCAGAGATAAGCATAATCTATGTATATGCAATTGCCAATAAACTTAGTAAACTAATATTACTTTGTGATCACAAGAATAGACATAAGTTAATAGGAGTATAACTAATATAGCTTGGGAAAGAATGTTAGATTCCTAAGGATAATTCATCTTCAAGACAAAAGCATATGTGTGATCACGACTAATTCATAATTACAAACATAGTATATTAATATAGTGGACCTTAACTCTCTAGAATGTTTTCATTTTATAAGATTTTTTTGAAGTTTGAGGATTGTTAGTTATAGATTCTTAGTAATTTTATTTCTTTAAATAGCTAGATAATATTAGGATTTAATTCATAATACTTGTAAATCTATATTTGTGGGATCAACACTTTATTTACTTTCTATTACTTGCCATAATAATTACTCACTTGTAATTATAATCATAAAAGGTACCAGTTATCCGAGCTAAGGATGAACTTTTACACTATTTTTTTATCAAGCTCAAGACAAAACCCTAAACAATATTTTTGTGTGCTCAACATGAACCTTAATAAGATAGTTTATGGGCACTATCTTAAGCCTATCTCAACTTGTTCAAGGTATAAGTTAAACCTTTCACAAAGAAGATTTGTTAATCTAAAATTCTAAATTAATTAATAACAATCCCTACATAAGATATAAAATAATGCTTAAAGAAAATCACTCATAATCACTCACCCTAACCCATTACAAGTATAAATTTTAACACATGAAAAAATAAGAGAAAGGAAAGCTTAAAACCTTAAATGCTTAATGAAATTTGTTCTAGCACTTAAAGGTTGTTTAATATGGAGTAGGGCCATTCATGGTATCCCATAGGCAAATATTTATTACTCAAACAACCATAACTTTTTTCACAAAGCTCTGAATTGCAAATCGTTTATTTTGTTGAAAACTAGATGCAATGTGATTTTTATCCATATATGTTTAACCATTTAACACCATGTAATCTATTAAGAATTTTAAGATTGATTTATCTATATAACACCTTTGGGTTTAGCATGGTCTTTCTCTACTCAAATGCCCATAACTTTACCTCTATAGTTTAGTTTTATTTACCATTCTATTATATAAAATTAAGCATCTTAACTTTTCTAATCATATATTACATGCTTTGTTATAGGCATTATTTTTTTTTTTTTACATTAGTTTAAAGTGCACTCTTTTATGGGTATAATCAACTTCACTTCTTCTAAAAAGGTGTTTCATGCATCTTTTCCTTACACAGGGCTATTCTTCTTGTTACATAGGATTATTCGCTTAACTTCAATAGGCATTTCCATTTTTAAATAGGGTTGCTTATCTTTGCCTAACTGCTTGGATAAAGTGACATTTTTATTTCTTCTTGTTCTTCAATTTCTAAGCTAGCCACCTTTTAAGGATCATCTCCCATAAATATTTTCTTCTATTTTTTTTATATAACTAACATATAAACTCGTAGAAAATATTTTGGAACTTATTAATATTTTTTCATATTCACAACCAATAAAATCAATGGTATTAAAACTTTGGCGTCAATAAATCAAAAATTTTTAATTTGAGTAGTAAAATACCTAAACCAAACTACATCAATCAAAATGATACCAAATATTTTATATTATCTGAATTGAAATCTAATGGAACTATAATTATATTTATAACACATTATATCATTAATTTATCAATTAATTTTGCTAGTTAATTTACTTAGAGTATTTTATTAATAACTACTACTCAAGATAACTAATAAGTAGACATTTTTTAAATTTAATAATAAATATATAAGCTATTTGTTAATTTGTTTATGAAATCATTTTAAATGAATAAAAGTGAAAATTTTAAATATTAAATTATATACTACAAATAACTATTAATCATAATAATTATTAATTAAACTATTTATTTGATATTATTAGTAAATTAATAGTAAACATTAATAATAATTTTCAATTTAATATTTAATATGTTAGTTATTAATATTTTTAAATTTTTAATTATTTATTTTAGTAATTAAATGATTAAAGGAATATTTTAAAATTGGATCAAAGATTAAACCGATCAGTTAGTTGGTTTTCGATTTGATTGATCCACTTCAATAAATCAATTTAAAATTTTTTAAATATATGTAATATTTAAAAGATATTTAAACATTAAAAAGTACAATATGGTAAAATAATACAAATATTTTTAATATTCAAACTTTGAGTAAAATAGTATGAAATTTTAAAATTTTCATAAAACAATATAGTTTTATATTCAACCAATTTGATTAAGTTTCTAGTTTTCACATATTTTCTCAATTTTGAATGATTTTTTTTTATTTTGATCAGTTTTTTATGATCAATTTTCAATACTAAACCAAACCAAATTACTAGTTAGTTCTTGATTTTATTGGTACAACTGGTCAGTCTTGTATGATTTTGAAAAATATTGAATAAAATGAGAAATATAAAATTTATTATTGTTCCTTAAAGATTAAAACAAGAAGTTTAATTCTTAATGGCATGAGAAATTAGCCATTAAAAATTAAATTAACTAAATATCCAAGTTGATATCAAATGGAAATTAATCTAACCGTCCTAACAAAGGAGAACCGAACTAAATCAAAATTTGGAATGGTATCTGTATTTTTAAAATCTTTAAAATTTCAATTTATTTTCATACAATTATAAATTTCTAACTTAAACCAAATCATGCTCACCTCTAATTTTGAAGGTCCCAAACACAAATAAGGTATGTTACCTCATCTTAACTATGAGCGAAAAAACCAAAGAAACTTAATCAATCTAAAATCTAATCAAATTGATTAAAAATTTTGATTAATTGTTTCAATGATTTCAATTTTCATTTTAATGATTTTTTATTTTCGATTTGATTTTTTATTTTTTACATAAAAGCCAATGTTTAATTGAATGAACATATTATCTGTATTTTCTTATATAAATATATATTTTTATATATTTTTTATAAAATATGTTTTATATAAATTTTGATTAATTGAAATTGGTTAAGTAACTAATTTTTTAGATAACTAACTTGATGATTTCTTATAATTTAGGTTTAGTGTCTAGTTCAAAATTTTCAAACTAAAATCAACTATTTAATTTTTTTAGGACTTTGTTCAATTAACTTAATCATACTCACTCTTATTCATATCTGTGCCTACTATTCACTTATATTAATTTTACCTATCTTGCTTTTACTTATCACTAATGTACTTCATTATCGTTTACTTTCAATGTGTCACTTAAAAATACCTAAAAATTTTATGTAAAGCATAAACTTAATTTTCTAAAAAAAAATTGAAGGTTAAGTATTTAACGATGTGCTAAAATGGCATTACCCAATCTCCCATTCTCTATTTTAAACTTTATGCCTCATCCAACTCCCTCTCCTCTCTCATCTATTATTGAAATAAAAACCTAAAAACATCTCTCTTTTGCATAAAATAAAAAAAATGTTCTAGAATTTCAAAAAATCCCAATAAAATCTATATAACCCTACCAATAGTGAAAGAAATCTCCTACTAATTTGAAAAATGAGGCTTCATTTGCCATTAAAGAACAAAGCTAGAACTCAAGCTTAAAAGAGACAATAATAACATTTGCAATGCCTATAAATGTGTTGAAGCCATTTTGTCAATGGCTACAAAAAGAAGTTTCTTCTCTCCACCCATACCTCAACACTAATGATGATGCCTTCTCTCTTTCAATTAGTGTTATATCCTTCCTTTCTTATAGTAGAGGTAGTCGTGTCTACAAAATTTCATTGGAGAATGTGATGTTATCATCGGTGTAGGTAGTGGATGATAACTTATTGGTTATGGATGGAATTCTAATTGAGTTAACGGAGAGAATTAGTAGCCCTCTTTTTCTATTATCATCCTCCATTTTGAAAAGGGAGTTTACTTGCTCAAGTGATAACAATAGTCTCATCCTTAACTAACAACCACTAGATCTCATATGCAATATGAGCGAGAACAACCAAGATGTTGTTTCCCTAGTAGAGGTAGACAATAGAGAGATCACTATATGTAAGATCTATGTTATAGTTTTTATTTAAAATATTAATGATGTTGTCAAAAATATTAATTAGTATTCCTTAAACACTAGATATTTAAGGTATTAGTGTGCCCTCTCATGAAGGGTTTTTTTTTTTCTTCTCATGTAGGTTGAGATAAGGTTTTTCCATATAAGAAATTGGCCACCGTCATCACCATTTTGATTGGTAGTGATATTATTTTCTCTTTTCTATTTTGGTTTTACACCCTTCTTTTCCTTTATATCTTTTTATTATGTTTTTCTTCCTTTTTGTTTATAGATAGCTTGCTTCAATTATAGGGTTTTCAACTTCAAAAAGTGCATTTTGTGTTTAAACCTTATGTTTTTTCAAGATTTCTTTTAGGTCATTTGACTTTATTCAGTGGATAATAGGAATGGATTAGGACTGATGACTACTGAGAAGGAAGACGTTTAGGTTATTAATTTTGGAGAGAAAAAGAAAGACATTTGCTCAACCTCTAACTATTTAGTAGCAAAGTTATGGTGTGATAAAAGTTTCAATGAAAGAGTAATGATGGACACAATGATTAAGGTGTGGAAGTCAAAACATGGCATTACTGGGGTCAAAATTTATTTCTATTTCAATTTCAGCATTGGACAAACAAAGATTGGGTGGTAAAAAAACAAGCCATGACACTTTAACAATTACTTTTTTATTCTAAAGGAAGTAAATGATGATTAATAACCATCTTATTAGGCTTATTTTCAATTGAGATGCGGGCTCGGGTATATGATTTGCTAATAAATTTGATTAATAGGAAGATGGGCGACGCATTGGTTAACAAAATTGGAAAGTATGTTCAAATAGAAGCAGAAGAGTGTTGTAAGGGTTTCTTTCTCATATTAATACCTTGTCCCCTACTAAACTTTTTGACGATCATAGGGAGAATGCCCTAGTTGTTATAATTAAAAACCTCAAATACCCTGAATCATAATGTACTAATCCCCACAAAGGGCTCTTTATAGAATTTTTATCCTTACGCATCAAAAAATCCAATGCCATCTAATGTTGTGAACCAAAACACAAATTCCTAAAATTTGACTAGTTGAACACCTATCCCCAAGAACTAGACACAAACATCCCATCTAGGACTGTTGACCCTATAAAGCCAACCTTTACAAATTCTAAGACTAGTATGCTTATGACCAATATCTTCTTAACTATGTTGCAAGAGATTACCAGCCTCCCATGTTCTTTTTGAAGCATGATAACCACTACCTAATTTTTGAATCCACCAGAAATTGAAATGGAAGATATAAATACAACAAAAATTGTAGTTGATTCTTCACCAGGTCAAAACTTTGCCTACAATTTCTCTGCCTAAATGTCTAGTTAGGTAAGTCCCTCTCCTGGTAAGAAAAGCATTTCTAAGCCTAGGAAATGAAAGAAATAGGCTCAGAGAGAAATTAAAATTAGTATGCATCCTCTGAATCAACTAGGATATAAATGTACTCATAAAGTAGTTTTAGATTTAGCATATATGATGGTCCAATCCTTTTAGACTAAAAAAAGCTAAGGAACCCAAGATGGTGATGCTTTCATCCTATATAAACCAGTGACAAGTGTTGCTATATAGCCCTACCAACAACAATGAGTCTGTTATCATGAAACTATCATGATTTAGGGAATTCTATGACAATTGGTTGGTTAAAGAGATTCTTAGGCTTAAATATTGCCCATGTTGTCTTTCTAATGAATGTAAGATTGTTTGTTAGTGATATTAAAAAGTTGAGATAAAATTTGGGATACATGAATGGTATTAAAATGGGGTGTAAAGGTGGTCTTTGTCTAATGTGGCATGATTCTCTTTCAGTTGATCTTTTGTCTATGTCCCTCCACCAAATAGATGTGTTGGTTATTTAAGATCAGAAATGGAGACTTATAAGTGTATATGAATGGCCATTCGACACTTAAAAGAGATTGACTTGGGAACTTATTCAATCTCTTATGTCTCAATTTTCTTATCCATGGTTCTTAATGGGAGACTTTAATGAGATTCTCTACAACTTTGAAAAAGAGGGAAGTAATAATAGACAATCATCCTTTTTGAATGTTTTCCATGATATGATATATTTTTATGGTTTGGATGATTTAAGCATGAGGGAACTTAGTTCACATAGAGTAATGGCTAGGTTGAAGATAGGAATATTTGGAAAAGATTAGATAGTTATTTGAAAACTAATGATTGGGTTTAATTATTTCATAATTATAAAGTTTTTATCCTTTCTCATGTTTTCTCTAATCATGCATCTTTGCATATTATTATTGACAGTAAAAAACAAGTTTAAAGGAGATGGATGAAAATCTTTAGATTTGAAGAGATGTGGATGAGGGAGGAATCATATGGTTTGGTGGTAGCAAATGCATAGGGTATAGTTGATTCGAATGGGGTCCATAGAGTGGAAAAAATATAGTAATGTGGCTTGGCTCTACAGACATGGGATTTGTTAACGTTCAATAATGTGTGAAGAAAGCTTCTAAAAGCTAATCATGAATTGGCTATGCTATAAGTGTCCCCACAAATTGATTTCGTTGTTGAGAAACAAAAATTAATTTCATAAAAATTAGCTAAATTAATATATCGAGAAGAGCTAATGTGGATGCAACCCTCTCAAATTTCATGGTTACAAAATGGGGACAAAAATTCCTCATTTTTTCATAGCAAATACATTCACCAAAAGAAGAGGAATACAATTGCCAGTATTTTGGATAATTCAAGTCGATAGATTGAGAAGGAAGAGGAAATAACATCGATTTTTCAATAGTATTTCATGGAGTTATTTTTTAGCTCAAATTTGATAAAAAAGGATAATGCTCTAAAGGATATCTCAATTAAGGTAAGCTTAGACATGAATGCATTAATTCACTACAGAAGAAGTGATGGCTACCTTGAATCAAATTCATCCCACAAAAGCTCTTAGTCTTGATGGTATATTCGGTCTTTTTTCAAATTCTTTTGGCATATTATTGAATTTGATGTTATTTCTACTATTTTGAATATCCTTAATCATAATGGTGATCATTCTTTTATTAAAACTATTTTCATTATGTTGATTTCAAAAATTAAAAATCCCAAAACCCTAAGGATTTTAGGCTAATTAGTCTTTGTAATGTGATTTTGAAACTAGTCACTAAAATAATTGCTAATAGGCTTAAAATTCATCTTCTTAACATGATCTATAAATGTCAATATGCTATAACTCTAGGTAAGTTGATCACTGATAATGTTGTTCTTACTTTTGAGCCTTTCATCATATGAAAAATAAGAAGCTTAGAAAAAACGGTTTGTTTGCTCTCAAATTAAATGTCTAAAGCATATGATATATTCAAGTGGGATTTTTTAGAAAAATAACGCTTCAACTTGGTTTTGCTTTTCACTTTATCTTTTTGATTATACAATACATCATAACTATTTCATATTCCATCCTTTTTAATGGCCAACCTCAAAATTCATATTCTCGCTCTCATGGTCTTATACAGGGCGACTCTCTGTCACCCTATTTATTTTTATTTTGTTTAGTATTTTTATCATACTAATTACACGTTGCTAATGCTAGTGGGAAGTATCATGGAGTGAAAATCTGTCGTTCAGCTCCTCCAATTTCTTATCTCTTTTTTGTAAATGATAACATTCTTTTTGGCAGAGCCTCTTTGACTAAAGCTTCAAAGATTTTTGAGATTTTGAACCTCTATGAGCTACATTCAGGCCAAAAGATTAATTTAGAGAAATCAAAAATTAGTTTAAGCTTAAATGTTTTAGAGACTCTCAAAAGATCTATTATCAGTACTCTTAGATTAATGTGATTCAGGCTCCTACTCACTACTTGGGTCTCCCTAACACCTTTGGCAAATCTAGAAAAGCAATTTTTAATTTATTGGAATAAAAAATTAAGTCTAAGATGTGTAGGTGAAAGGAGACGACTCTTTCTCAAGTAAGTAATGAGGTGATAATCAAGTCAGTTTTGCAAGCCATACCACTTATATAATGTAATCAAGTCAGTTTTGCAGGACATACCACCTATATGATGAGCTATTTTCTTTTGCCCATTTTGGTTTGCAACAAGATTAATTCAATAATAGATAGGTTTGGATGGAGACAATTGGAATAGAAGAGACACATATTAGATTGCATAGGAAGTATTCATGATGAATAAGAGTTTGGGTGGCCTTGGTTTTCGAGACACACATCTATTTAATCTTACTCTCCTAGTTAAGCAAAGGTGGAGAATTTTCAATAATGGTAATACTTTACATGCTAGAACCTTAAAAGCTCATTATTTTCCTAATGATTCTATTTTTAAGGCAAGGTTGGAATATGCTTCTAGCTATACATGGAAAAGTCTTATGGAAGTTGATTTATTCTTATGAAAAGCTTAAAATGGCTAATTCGAGATGGATGGACAACTGTTATTTAGAGTGACCCATGGATAAAAGAATGCAATAACTTCATTCTAGCTCTAAGGTTGGGTTTTGATTCTTCAGCTAAGATTTGTGATTTATTTACTTTGGATGGTAGTGGTTAGAATGTGTCGTTGATCCAAGGCATTTTCTCTCAACAAATAACAAATTATATTTTGAGCATTCCTCTTACTCTAGTAAAGCCACCTGATAAGCTTATATGGCACTTCTTTAAGGATAGTGTTTACTTTGTTAAAAATGGTTACCAAGTAGCTCTTGAGTGGAATTTATCCAATCATGTTTCTTCTCTGAATGCCTCCAATCAGTTGCCCAAGGCTTTATGGCATAATATCTAGTCTTTCGATATCCTTTTGAAGATTATAAACTTCCTTTGGCAATTATGTAATTCATCGCTCTAGTTAGAATGAAATTGATGTGCAAAGGCATGGTGGTGTCTCCTATTTATAACAACTATAATGTTGATGTAAAGACCTTATAACATGTGTTTTGGGACTATCAAAGGGCAAAGGACGTGTGGCTAAATTATGCAGTTCAAATCAATGCCCAAGAAACTTAGATTTAGGATATGGATTGCTAAGAAATTATAAATTTTCTCTTAAGTACGAGCTTGTGAATTTGTTATGGTGTTGTGGGCCTTATGGTATGGTTGTAATTTCTTATGTTTCCAAGATAAACTTCTAGAGACCAGTAATATCACTCGTATTACCTCTTCCACTCTCAAGGATTTTCAAAGAGCAAACATATCTACCATTGCCATCATAAATTCTAAACCTACTCTTAGTAAATGGTCTCCCCCTTAATCAGATTTTTTCAAGATTAATATGGATGCAACAATTTGCTAAGGACAAGATGCTAGTTTATGAGTTATAATTAGAGATTGCAATTGCCATGTTTTAGGCTCTGCCTATTCATGAGTTCTATGGTGTCATGAGCTTGAAATTGTAGAACTCTTAGCCATATGTTTTGGTCTTAAATATGCTTTGTCTTTATCATTGCAATTGAGAAGCATTGAGTCTAATTACTAATCAATAGTTGATATAGTGCTTGGAAAAATAATGGTGTCTTCATCTGCTTCTTTTCTTGTGAAAGATATTGATTTATGGCTTTTGTATTTTGCTTCCAATTATGTTTCTTAGATTCTTAAATCAATAAATAAAGTGGCACATCATTTAGCTTCTTTTGCTTTTAATTTAAGTTCTCTTTTTCTTTTTGAGGATATTCCTAGTCATTTATTATCATTGATTAACTTTAATGCTTATTGAGGATTTTTCTTAATATATCTTATTATACCTTAAAAAAATGTATTGGTGTGTGATTGGTCCACAATATTGAGTGTAAGTAAGGACTGGAACATAAGAAGAAGGTTGGAGCATTAATTTTGATTTTAGATTAATATACTGAGATGAAAAAGGATTTTTTTAAATATAAGGAATTTTAGGTTTTTTTGGTTTAATTATTTTATGAATTCATGGTCAATTTTTTTGAGTGAAAGGAATTTTGGACTTTAACTATAATTATAAATCAGAAATACCACAAAAAAATATTAAAAAAATTATATTATTCAAAATTATGCAAAAAAACATCATTTCAATTTCAATTAGGGATAAGGCAAAAATTACCCCTTTATGTTAGGCATGAGGAAAAAATAAGTGCCTAATGTAAATTTTAGGATAAGTAATTGGTAAAATTATTTGTTATAGTTATTTAAGCCTATGTACAAATGGGCAGAGATAAAGACATAATCTCTTATTTCATATTACTAATGTGGAAAGGTTCCAATAATAACAAATGTTTTGATGATATCTTCTTCATTGTCAATAGCAAACTTGATTAAGAGAACAAATATGATAGTTGAATATGATGCACCTTCTACTGGATTCTTTTAGTATATATTTTTAGGTTAGAAATTAGGAATTTTTCCTATTTTTTGAGTTTTTTTTATTCTAGAATAAGTTAATTTATGTCTTTGTTATGTTTACATAGGAAATCTCTTAAAAGTGAATTACATTACAGGTTGTAGTAGCGTTGCATGGACTATTGCATGGCCTATGTATTAGACCATGTGAGAACACGAAGTTAAACAGTTAGCGACATATGATCAAGGTAGCAGTTAAGTGCATGAGCAGTTGTATGACCCATATGTTGGGCCATATAGATCGGACAAGACAGAACGCAAAACACATGAAGTGCATTCCTTTTAAACAAAAAAAAAGACCTAGTTTGGGGATTCATTATATTAAAAAAAAAAAGAGCAATTTTGAAGAAAGTTTTTTATATCTATCATCTACTCCAAGTAGTGAGATAATTTGGGAGATTTTAGAAAGTCATTCTTTAGGATTCATTATTTAGGGCAATATTATTCTTTTTAGGGATTCTTCTTCTAATTCAATGAGTTTCTTCAATTTTGGTTCTTCTTCTTCTCTTGGAATGAGTTAACTTTTATATTCTAGGAATTAGGGTAAGAACCCTACAATTTTATGATTATACATAGTGATTTTATTTCAATAGTGTTGGGTTTCCTTGATTTATTTTGTTTGAGCTTAATTTTCTTAGATGTATGATGGCCACATATATTTGAGAGTTGAAATCCTAGATCATGGAGCGAAAATGGAAGTCAAGGATTGGTCATAACACATTGAACTAGAGGATTGATACCATGAGGGTAGGATTAATCTCTAGAGATATTCAAGGCATATTTATAGAAAATAATGCATTATTGTTGAGTTTTGTGACCACGAGAGTAGGAATAATCTCCATAGTAATAGGACCAATTTTGATTGAGAAAGATTATTAGGTAATCTAGGAAATCCTTCTTTAAGGATAATTCATTCACTTGAGAAATAAAATTCTATGTAATTGTAAAAGAGTTGTGGTGTAACCCACATTCCCTAGAAATTATTTTACATAAGGGTTTTCTTTAATTAAATTATATTTTAATTATTTTAGAATTTCATATTATTAGATTTATTAGTATTTATTAATCAGTTGCTAGATAATAAAAAATTTTAATTCTTTGCTACTTGTGAAAATTCGTCTTCGTGGGAACGATATTTACTCTTTAGTATATTACTTGAAGTGATTTGTGCATTTGCAAGAGTTTTACATGTAATAAGTTTTTGGCATCATTGTCGAGATTGATTTTTTATAATATCAATTCTAATTAAGATTTTTTTTAATCTAGTATATAATTCTACATTTAATAATTTTGGTGATTCTAATTATGTTTGTTTCTTTTCGGTAGATCTTTTGGTGTATGCCATGGTCGAAAAGTTTAGTGTTATTTGAACTTGATTCTTAAATCAAGCGTACATTTTGCATCTAAAGGCATGTCCAACTGCAAAAGAAGAATTCATAAAGGCAACCATGCCTGATGATATAGAAAGAGAAAGAGAGGCAAATGGAAGAAAAATAAATGGAGGAGACAAAAACAGACAACCAAGAATATTGTGAGATTTTGCCATGCCTCAAAATCAGGAAACACAATCAAGTATATCGAGACTAACTATCACAAACAATAACTTTGAAATTAAATTGGTGATCATACAAATGGTACAATATCATACATTTGTGGGTGAAGCCACTGAAGACCCGAATGTCCATATTTTTATTTTTTTGGAAATTTATGCAACTTTAAAGATCAATAAAGTGATCAATGATGTTATCAGATTGTAGTTGTTCTCTTTTCTTTATGAGATAAGGCAAAAATATGGTTGAACTCCATGGAACTTAATTCATTTACTACTTAGGATGCATTGTCTCTGGCATTCTTAGCAAAATATTTCCCAATAGCAAAACTACATAGATGAGACTAACAATTATAAGTTTCTAGCAAGAACTGGGTGAGACATTGTATGAACCATGGGAGAGATTTAAGGAGTTACAAAGGAGATGCCCACATCATAGCTTGCCTGACTAGTTGTTAGTCTAAATATTTTACAGTGGGTTTAACGATTCACTGCGTATTGCCCTTGATGCCATAGTTAGAGGTGCATTAATGGCAAAATCGACTGATGATGCTTATGTCTTATTAGAAGAAATAGCTTTGAATAATTACTAGTGGGCAAAAATAGGAGCCGACAAGAAGGTTGTAAGTATCCATGATATTGATGCTTACACCATGCTTAATGCTAAAATGGATGCCCTTGCAAAGAAACTTGATGTGGTGAGTTTGCATGCTATTAACACATCAATAATGAGTTGTGAATGTTATGGTGAAAGACAATTAAGTATTGAGTGTCAAATGGGTAGTCCTTTTGCTCCAAATTCTATTGAGCCAATACATTATGTAGACAACCTCAACAGGCAGATCCATAATCCTTACTCCAACACCTATATTCTTAGGTGGAGGAATCATCCTAACTTTTCATGGAGCAACCAAGCTACCCAACTCAAACATTCTCATCCTAGGTTTCTTTAAAGGCAACAAAGTAGTGTGCCTATGGGCCAATATAAGTAACAAAAGGAGAAACAACTGTGGGATATGCAAAATTTTGAGAAGGTGAAGACAAAGTTAGACAAGGTAAGTAAGTTTGAGTTGAGGATGAACCAAATGGAGTAACACATCAAGAATTTAGAGGTGTAAATTAGGCAATTGGCAAACAAATTTAGTGTTAAATCACAAGGTACATTGTTAAGCAAGACTGAAATCAACCTAAGTGAGCAATGTAAGGCACTAACTTTAAGGAGTGGCATTGAGATACCCAACCCTCAACACAAGGATACGATTGGAAATGAGTGGGCAGCCCTAAAAATGCCAATAATACCTATAAATTTAGATAATATAGAACCTAAAATCAAGGGGGTAACAAATCTGTTTGGATGGTGATTATAAAATAGAAGAAGACAATGAGGAATAAGGAAGTAAGCATACACCAGTAAAACCATATGTTCCACCTATTCTTTTCCTCAAAGGTTGCAAAAATAAAAGCTACATAAATAGTATGCCATATTTTTGGAGATGTTTAAGCAACTTCACATTAACATTCCATTTGTCAAGGCATTAGCATAAATGGCCACATATGCAAAATTTCTCAATGATCTTTTGTCCAATAAGAGCGAGCTAGAGCAATTTTAGATAATAACTCTCTCAAAGGAGTGTAGTGCCATTATTCAAAATAAGCTTTCAACCAACCTTAAGGATCTATGGAGTTTTTATCAAATACTCAACTGAAGTGGTGGAGAATGTTCTTATGCGGTGGGGAGATTTTACATTCTAGTAGATTTCATTATTTTAGACATGGATAAGGATGTAGACACACCCTTAATTCTTAGAAGACCTTTCTTGGCCATTGCAATGACTATTATCAATGTAAAGAAGGACAAAGTCACCTTGAATATGACAGGGAATCCCCTAGAGTTTAATATTTTAAAGGCAGTAAAACAGTCCTATCCCATTGAGAATGCAATAGAGTGGATGTAATTAATAGTTTAGTGCAAGAAGTGTTTCAACAGGACCATCATAAAGATCAATTTGAAGTTTGTTTGATCAAGGGGCATCTTCTTCCATTGATAATTACAAAATTGCTAGTTTAACCCATTTCTTGAGAGCAAATCCTCCATTTAGGAATTATAGGATTGAGGAATTGGGTAAAGGTAAGACTCTTCCCCCTTCTTCTATTGAGAAAGCTCACACTTTGGAGCTAAAACCTCTTCCTTTTCACTTAAGGTAGACTTTTTCTTAGAGAAAATCAAACTTTACATTCAACTCTTTTGATTAAATTGCAAGAGAAAAAGTTATTGAGAGAGTTAAGAGAAAAGAATAGAGTCATAGGATGGACCATTAGTGATATAAGAAGAATTAGTCCTTCTTTTTGTATGCATAAAATTTGTACGGAGGAGCATCACAAGCCATCCATTGAGGACCTAAGGAGATTAAATCCAAATATGAAAGAAGTAGTGCAGGCTGAAATTTTAAAACTTTTGGATGCGGACATTATATATCCAATATTCGATAGTTCATGGGTTAGCCTCGTGCCATACCTAAGAAAAATGTAATGATTGCAGTTACCAATGAATAAAATGAATTGATTTCCACAAGGACGATTATCGGGTGAAGAGTATACATAGATTATAGGAAGCTTGATAAGGCCACTTAAAAGGATCATTTCCCCTTGCCATTTATTAATCAAAAGCTTGAAAAGATTTCGGGTCATGCCTATTATTGCTTTTTAAATTGTTATTTCGGGTATAATCAAATTCTCATTGCTTTGGAAGATCAAGAAAAACCCACCTTTACTTGACCTTATGGCATATTTGCTTTTAAGAGAATACCATTTGGTTCATGTAATGCACCGACTACATTTCAACAGTGCATGATGGCAATTTTTAATAATTTTGTTGAGAAAACTATAGAGATTTTTATGGATGATTGTTAAGTATTTGGAGATTCATTTTATGCATACTTAGTTAATCTTTCCATGGTTTTGTATCGATTTGAAGAAACAAACCTAGTTTTGAATTGGAGTAGTGCCATTTTCATGGTATAAGAGCAAAGATAGAATCACTGAGAAGATGGCTTGACTTACATCCATTAATTAAGTGCGGAGTTTCCTTGGTCACCCTAGATTTTATGATCACTTTATTAAGGATTTTTCTAAGATTACAAAGCCTCTTTGTAACTTGCTAAATAAACATGTTGTATTTAATTTTGACCAAGCATGTCTTGATACTTTTTGCAGTTTAAGCTAATGTGTGATGTGAGTGATTTCGTTATTGGAGCTATCTTGCCCTAGAAAAAGAACAAGTGAATTCACACGATTTATTATGCAAGCAAGACTCTTAATGAAGCTCAGGGCAATTATGCTACTATGGAGAAGGAGTTATTGGTTGTAGTGTATGCATTTGATAAGTTTAGGTCATATCTAGTGGGTTCCAATGCCATCGTATATACAAAATATGTTGTAATTAAGTACCTATTGAGCAAGAAATTTGCCAAGCCTTGTCTAATTTGTTGGGTGCTTCTATTGCGAGAGTTTGATATTGAAATTAGGGATAAAAAGGGGACAAAAATGTAATAGTATATCACTTGTCAAGAATTCAACCTTAGGAAAGTGGTAACAACAGTATGAAAATCAAGGAATAATTTATGGATAAGCAGGTTTTTATGCTTAATATTGATATACCTTGGTACACAGATATTGTCAACCACATTGTGACAGGAGATATGCCTGCAGACATTTCGTACTAGCAAAGGAAAAAGTTTTTGGCAGATTGCAAGCATTATTTTTTAAGAAGAACCTCTTCTTTACAAGCATTGTGTTGATGGACTAATTATGAAGTAGGTACTTAAGGAACACATTCATGGCATTTTGATACATTATCATTCTTTAAAGAGTGATGGACATTTTAACACTGCCAAAACAATTGCAAAAATCTTGTAGAATGGTTTCTATTGGCCAACGATGTTAAAGGACATATGGAAATTTATATATTCGTATGGTCATTACTGCCAAAGAACTAGTAACATATCAAGTCGATAAGAAATGCCATTGAATAACATTCTCGAAGTGGAATTGTTCAATATGTGGGGTATTGATTTTATGGGGTCATATCCTCCATTGTAGGGAAACTTTACATCTTAGTTGTAATAGATTATGTGTCCAAATGGGTTGAAGCAATTGCTTCATCAAGAAATGAAGCCAAGGTTTTGACTATCTCCATAAAGAAATTCATTTTTTTTAAGGTTGGTGTACCTAGAACTATTACTAATGATGGAGGAAGTCACTTTTGCATAGACAATTTGAGACCCTACTCAAGAATATGAAGTCACACATCAGATTGTCATCCCATATCATCTACAAACTAGTGGATAGGTTGAAATTTTGAATAGAGAATTGAAATGGATCCTGAAAAAAATAGTGTCAAATTCGAGAAAAGACTAGTCACAGCAGCTGGATGATGCATTATAGGCAGATAGAATAACATTCAAAACACCTCTGGGAATGTCTCCTTATCGGCTAGTCTATGGCAAAGCTTGCCACCTTTTAATGGAACTTGAGTACAAAACATACTGGGCTATAAGGTTCTTTAATTTTGATTTGAAAAAGGTTGGAGAAATGCACAAACTTTAATTGAATGAGCTAGATGAAATTCGCATGAATGCTTATGAAAATTCCAGAATTTATAAAGAGAAAATGAAGTTGTGGCACAATAAGCACATTCACAAATGTTCAATTAAAGCGGGATAACAGGTTCTGTTGTTTAATTCCATATTGAAAATATTCCCTAGAAAGCTGAAATCAAGATGGTCTAGACCATTCGCAATAGTTCAAGTGTTTCCATTATTTAGCTATGAAATTGACAGGGATATATCGTAATTAATTTAAAGTAAATGGTCAATGAGTGAAGCTATATTTCTGTGGAGAAATAGTAACAATAAGAGAAATTCTTCTCCCTAATGGCCTAATAAAATAAATTTCAATGAAAGTTGAGTTAATGGAATGCAACCCAACAAAATTTTTAGTTCAATTTTAATTCATCACAATTTATTTAATTTAATCCTTTGCATAAATTGCATTATATATGTTAGGAATATTAGAAATCTAATTTCCAAATAGGAATTAATTATAATCTTAAAAAAAAAATTAATTATAGCATTTTATCATCTTATAATTTGTGAAGTTATGCATTGTAATTTAGTTATTTTGTCTTACACGTTATTATTATTTTTTTATTTTACAAGTGGGCTTATAAGGGCCACGCCAAGAACCATGCAAAAGTTACAGAGAATAAGAAAGAAAGATTAACTGAGAGTAATGGGTTATTAATTGAAGAAATTGTGCTAGAAGGCTTAAGAAGAATGATGTAGGGGTTTTAAGAATGATCTAGGCTTAGTTAGTAGTTGGACAAGTATGTGTACTTGTGGAAGTGAGTCTGATGAATTCAAGGAGATTTTAAGTTTTAATGAGCTAGTTTTTAATTTTCATGGATAAATGGGCTTGGTCCTGGGCCAAGAAAAGAATGACTTTAAATTTAAATTCATCTTTTTCCTCTTCTAAACCCTAAAAGAAGTTTCTATCGCCTTTTTGTTTCCCAACCATAACCACCCAATTGGCACTCCACTTTCCTAACCCTGCCACTTCTCCATATAACCACTACCAGACCTCCCAATAACCTATGTCACCAAAACTATTTTCCCTCTTCCTTACCCACATTCTTTAAAAACCCAGATACCACATTATCTCCTCTTTCAAATATTTCCTTCAAAATCACAACCTATTATTCCATTTTCTTAATTTACCATACTTCTCCTCTCCCTTACATTCTGATTTTTTTCACCTCCATTTCCTATTAATGTTTAGAGTAAAACAAGTCACCAAAAAAGGGGCATAAAAATAAGGCTCACCCTCAACCCAATATAAAGAATGAACGAACTTTGACACTGAGCTATCCCAACCCCCACAAATGTCAAAAGATCTATTCACACCAGAACTTGAATTCCTCAATGAAAAACAAGTTGAACGGTATCGAAAATTTAAAAAATGGGGGTTTAAAGCCAACAAGTTTTACTATCGTCAAACCTTGAAAACTCTTCACCTAAAAACGGAGGTGGACTATTGACTAGCAGGAGTCGGTTTGCTCTAATTTACCAAAATATAATTGCCCTCCTTCACCAACATTACTTTAGAACTCTTCACCACCCTAGCACTATGCCATATTGGAGTCGATGGCTAGCCGAAGTGGTTCATGTGTAGGCTATTTAGAGAACAACAAAAGGTAATTTTTGATTTTTTCAATCTCATCTTTGATTTTCTTAAAAAGGACCTTTGGAATTTCGCCACTGGAGTGCCATGAACAAGCCTTTTGGGATGAAATCACAGCTCAGGAGTTGACCTTCGTGGCTAGCGAATCTAAGTCATAAGAAATCTAGAGCTTGCCCCTTCATTACATTCACTGCCTTCTTGCCTACACCCTATTTTCTAGGGCCACAAATATAGGTTTGAGTTAACCCTTAGTGTCGTAAAAGGGGGGTTGAATATAATAATGGCAAGTAAAAACCAATGAAATCTATGTGCAAAAATAATGAGAAATAGACATAATCAATTTATAGAGGTTCAACACAATCCTTCCTACGTCCTCTCCTATAGTCTTTCACCAAAGCCTTTAACTATTTAGATAGCTTTTAGGTGCTATCAATCACCTTTACAATAGTAGTTTCCGGGCACTATTAAGCCATTACAAGTAGACTTTCGAGTGTTACTAAAACTGTTTTCCAAAGTAGTTTGCATGTACTACCTTGAACCTTTCACAAGAATGGTTTTATATCTTCTAAGATCTCCTAAACCCAAAAACTTTCTATAAAGAATTTGCCACTTAAAGATGAGAAAGAATACTATTATTCAAGGAATAAACAATAATGAACACGCTCACAAAATATGTTTGACTTGGCGAAGAGTTTTAAGAAATATTTTAAGCTTGTTCTTCAACTCTATTTTGGAAGATGTCTTATGTAATCTTTTGATAATTGATCTTTTCTTAAAGCTAGATCACTCTTATTTTCACCCCCTTTTTTAGAAAATGTTTACACAACAGAATATAACTATTGTTTTCACCCCTTTTTTAAAAAATGTTTACACAACAGAATATACTCACTTATAAATATAATTCACTTTTTTTTCAAAATCTATTGTGGGAAAGTCCTTTTATAGGTAGAGACACAAAATTAGCCATTAGAAAAAAGGTTTTCACTTTATGTCATAAAGTAGTCACTCAACGCCTCTTGCACAGTCTCCACACTCGTTATTGGGCGAGAGTACAACTTCAATGATCATTAATTTCATTGAAACACCCATTAGAATTAGCTGTTGGAGAGAGATTTGTCTAGATGCTCCTCTTTTAACTTTCTTAATTTTTTAGTCACCAACTCCTTCAATGACTGTTGGACATTCTCAATGCCTGTTGGAATTCAACTTCAATTTTAATTGGGATATGAATAATGCCTATTGAAGTTTCTAGAATGACTTGAACTTGATGCTTTATTTTTCAAGGTTTTCTATAGTGTCTCAATGGCTATTGACTTATTTTCAATGCCGATTAAAAAGGATCTCAATGCTTATTTTATATTTGAACATCTCTCTTTGGAGGTTCTATAAACTTTAACTCTACCTGGATGCTTTTTAAACACTTGTGTTAACACTTTGAGGGTTCTGTTCATATCAAGTCACTTGGTCCAATGCTTGTTACAAAAATGCAATGCCTGTTGAGGTATTAATAAGCCATGCTCGTTGCGAAAATGCAACTCCTATTATGAAGGTTAAATGGTGAAGCTCAAGTATCTACAACATCTAATGCCTGTTATGCTATAAGAGAGCCGATGGTTGAGGGGTCTATAAACTTTAACTCATATTTAGGTGTCACTTCAATGCCTGTTGAAAAACTTCCAATGTCTATTAATGAAGTTTAACACCTGTTAAAGTGCAACAACACCCGTTGGCTTTGAATACTTAGATTTTTTTCAAAAACTCTTTTTCTACAAGCCTTTGATCAAAAGATTGATGTAGTTGTAGGATCTTACATATCAACTTAAACAAGAGTTAGTTTTTACATGTGTTGTAATCATAAAAACAAGCTTGGTTTACCAAAACTCCCAAGCTAAATCTAACATTCTCCCTCTTTTTGATAATGACAAACAATCGATTAAGGGTAAATAATCTTGCAAAGAATGTACATCATATTAATCTTAAATATAACAAACAAATGCATAAGATATAATGGATCATTTTACTCCCCCTTCGTTTCATTATTTATGCACTGTTGAAACAAGTTAAACATACCAAGTTCTTTGGAAAATAAATTCATACAAGTTAAGATATATACATTGCGTTTTCCTTGGCTTGCCTTGTTCTTTCTTTCATACCAATTTTACTCCCCCTTACTCTCATACTTGGTTATTTCTCCCCTTTTATCATTATCAAAAAGCAGTTCACAGTAAAGAAATAATAAAGATAACTCAAGAAGAATAAACAAAGTGAGAAATAGTTATATTCATTATAGAAATGTTATCCCTTGCATTAACATTATTTTAAAACAAAGATAAAAGAAATGAAACAAAGAGAAAATATGCACATGGAGATAAGTGGAGGTGAGGGTCCTAGAGATGGTTCTAAGGCTTGTCCTTAGGTTCAGTTGCTGCCTCTGACTTTATTGGAAAAGTTAGGGTTCCAGGTTGCAAGTTTAGTCCTTCAACTATCTAATCCAGGGTTTGGTTGATATCCTTCATAACCCTTTGTAGTTTTTGTACCTTTTGTTGAAGGATTCAACCCTTTGAACAATATTAGAGATGGTTGCCAGTTGATCAAAGACCTTTTGCTCAAAGTCTAAGAGAGAAGTACCTATAGCAATAGCAACACTAGTACCTGTCTCTTCCACAATAACAATCCTTGCTCGAATGGCTTCCTTAACCTCTTCATCATCTTATTTTAGTTCAGGTACTTCTCTTTCTAAAATTTTATTTATTAGGCATGAGTTGAACCTTTGAAAGATCCTTATACTCAACAACATTTTCTTGCAAATGGATTCATTGTGTGGTAATTTTTCCAACACAATGCTTCTTGCTTCAAGTTTCTCTTCTATTGAGGGAATGACCTCAACATACTTTGCAATCCTAGTGATGTAATGCCCCATCACAAACTCATTTCCTTTATCCACTTGACCATTTATCCTTTACATCAAGAATAGGGGTGTGTTTATTCTTTGTTTGTTCTTTATGTACTAGTTATAGAAAAGGTCTGTGATGGTGCAATTACCATTTAATTGTGTTTTATCGTTGATGTTCTAAGTTATAAAATAGTAAGTAATCCTCAAGGCTTGACTTTTTTTTTTTTTTTGATGCCTTATTTTTATTACAATTATAGTTGATTTTCCCATCTATGATTGACTTTTAAAATTTGTTCACATCCATTTTGAAAGTGGGGGGGATGCTCTATTATTCCTGCAGTGGTGGCATCAAAACATTTAGCCAATTCATTTGGCCTTAAGGTATATTTCTTATCAAAGAGTCTACAGTTAATGGTCCCTTCTTATGTGTATGAATGACAATCACCTCTCAAAACTTCTAGTGTAACAAGAAACTCAATTGTAAGCTCCAGATAGGAGGGCTCTTTTATGTGACAAAAGAGTTTCCACCCTATCTCTGACATTAACTCTTCTACATGATCTACCAACCCGTGCCTTTATAAATTAGACCATTTAATAAACTTGCCTTTCCTAAGATGTCTTTTGAGGAGTTTAAGAGCCAATTCCTTCTTCTTCTCTATTTTTAGGTAGAACTTTTAGAGAATAAGGGAAGTTTGCTTTGTTTCTGTCTCCTTTCATTTTCCTTTTGGTTCTTAGATGAATTTGATTTTCTTTGAGGATTGAGGTGCTGATGATGGTTCATATGATCTTTTCTTTTGTTGTGTAAGCATTGAAGCTAGGTTTTCCTCAGTTTATGAGCTTGAGTAAGAGGGTTGAGGGTTTTTCCTGCCAGGTTGCTTATATTTCTCGGTTGATTCAATCTTAGGTGCCATTTGGTTTGATGTTTGATGAATAATAAAAAAACAATTTTAGGGTTTAAGGGGTTTATATGGAAGGTTAAAGAGCTCCCTATTTCTTTAAAAAATACGATCATTGGGAGTGTTCAATAGCTTGTGTGATTAAAACAATGGTAGTTAGACATGATCGTTAACTTAATCAAGCAGGTATTTTTCATTTAATGATGGTTGCTTCTTGTAACGCTCAATAGGTGAAGAACTATGGTTGTTGGAAATTCACAATGAATGTGGAGGTATACAAAAACATAAGGTTTTTGAGGTCTAGGAACTGAGGTCCATACTTTGTTCCTTTCAAACTAATTGAATTCATTTTGCATAACAAGTACCCAATGTTCACCTTTTATGGCCTCATTTATGGTTTTAAGCTTAATAAGGGAAATAAAAGCAAGATTGGTGCTTACATTCCTAAATGAAGATCTTGTAGTTATCCAACTTGAAGGATCACCAATGATGAGATCTCTTGAATGATATTTCTTGAAGATCTAATCCCTTTCTAGTTGAGCGTGCTCTTCATTTGGAGTGGGAAATGGTTGATCTAAATTTTCTTTAATTGTTATTTTTTGTGGCTTATCCACATTCTTCCCTTCTTCTCTAATATTTATCCCATTCATGGGACCTACAAGATCATCATCTTTTTCTATTCTTGAAGAAGTGGGGTTAGATTCATAAAAAAAAACAACATGCTTGGACTCCTCAACAACAAGTGTTCTTTTGTTGAAGACTTTATACCCTTTGTTGGTAGTAAAGTATCTAAAGGAAATTCCTTCATCGAATTTTAAGTCAAATTTGCTAAGGTTGTCCTTAGTGTTTAGAGTAAAGCACTTACAACCAAAGACTCTAAAATATGTACTCTGAGGCTTCTTATTGTTCCATAACTCATAAGGAGTTTTTTTTAACAAAGGTCTGGCCAATACTTTATTTAACACATAATAATAAGTGTTTACAGCTTCAACCAAGAAGTAGTTGGGAAGATTGTACTCATTTAACAGGGTTCTAGCCATCTATTGAAGAGTTCTGTTCTTCCTTTCTATCACACCATTCTGCTATGGTACCTAGGATTTGAGAAGTTGTGTGAGTACCATACTCAGTATAAAAGCTATGGAATTTAGTAATCTCAAACTCTCTTCCGTGATCACTTTTAATTAATGAGATTTGCAAATCATTTTAGTTTTGAATTTTCTTGGCGAAGACCTTAAATGCATTAAAAAAAAAGAGTGCTTGTATGGGAGGAACAATATCCAAGTGAACTTAGAGTAGTCATTTACTATGACAAATGCATAATGCATGCCTCCCAAGCTTGACACTCTAGAAGGTCCAAACAAATCCATATTTAACATTTGCAAGGGTCTAGTTGAACTTACATTGTTATTAGCTTTGAACAAAGATTTTACCTATTTTCCTTTTTGACATGCTTCATAAACTCCTACCTTTGGAAACTTTATTTTTGGCAGACCTTCAACTAAGTTTCTCCTTTTCAACTTGTTGATGAGTTCCATGTTTGCATGTCCTAGCCTTCTATACTAGGTTTTACCTTTATTCACTATGAATACTTGACACTTTGCATCATGGTTTATGAAAGAATTTAAATCAATGACATAAATGTTATGAATTCTCCTACCAATGAATAAAATTTTATTGTCACTCATCCTTGACACATAACAAGCTTATGGTTTAAACATAACTCTGAGGCCTTTATCACAAAGTTGACTTACACTCAATAAATTATGTTTGAGTTCATCAATAAGTAAAACTTTATCAAGAATGGTTGAATCAACAACCTTACCAACTTTACATATGCCAATGATTTTGGCTTTTCCATTATCCTCAAAGGATACATTTCTAAGTCCTTTAATTTTCTCTAGTCAAGTGAAGAACTCCTTTTCTTTTGTCATGTGCTTTGAACATCCACTATCTAGATACCACTCTAATTTCCAACTTGGGATTTCAAGCATATCTGCAAAATCAAAGAGAATTAAGTCTTAGGTACCCTAATCTTCTTAGATATTAGAGGGTTAGTTCTAGCCATATGTTTATCGTGCCTTATAGCATAACAATGATAGGCAATGTGGCCATAAATACCATAATAAAAACATTTACTATTGAAGTGCATAAGTGTCTTATTCCTAAGTGAAGCATGCACATAGTGTTTATGAGATTTGTAACTCCTTTAAACTGATTGTCTAGGAGTGTTTTTCATGTGTGGTGCTCTCATGTAAGGTGTACTATATCCATGATTATGCCAATTTTTGTGCCTTTAAAGACTTTACCTCTTAGGCTTATAGGAATAAACATGCAAGCATAGTTAGCTCTAGAATGAGTATGTCTCATTTATGTGTGAATAGGCTAAAACTTAGCCTTAGTGCCATTGGTTTTAACATTTCTCTTTTTGGGAACCTTCTACATTTTCATTAATTTAGGCATGATAACTTCCTTAGCCTTAACGAAGACTGTTTTGGAAATAGTAGAAGTAGTAAAGGTAAAAGCATTATATCCTAATATATGTTTAATGGAAGGGCTCCTTTGAACTTCAAGGATGGAGTCTAGTTTCTCCTGTCCTTTGGTAAATTTGCTGAGATTATCCCTGAGCTTAGAGTTCTTAGTAGCTAGTGACTCAACTTCCTTAGCCAAGGTCTCTTAACTCTTAACACAATCCTTTAAGGATTTATTCTCTTTCTTAAGAGTGGAGGTGCTCAACTTGAAAGTCTTCACTTTCATGGTCAGCTTAGTGATAATAGAATGTATCTCATATCTAGAATAAGAATCAAGAGGATTTACCTCATTCTCACTACTATTATCAGCATCGTTATTGGAAGAGCGCTTACTTGATGATTATCTTAGCTCTCCTCAATTGCCATGAGACATAGATTGGCTAGCTCTTTTTTAGTGTCATCCTCATCAGGTTTATAGTCACTTGTGTCATCCTAAGTTGCTTTGTACACTTTCTTATCTTTCTTAGAGGTGTATTTCTTAGCAGGAGCATTATTTTTCTTTACCCTGGGATAATCTAACTTGATATGCCCTTTCTTATTGTATCTATAGCAAATGAGTTGACTCTTACTACTTTTCTTTTTGTATCTTCTTACCCTTTTACTCTTTGAGAGAAATATTTATACTTTATTTGTTATGAAGGCAATTTGTTCATCTTCATTATTGTTCTCATCATCACTAGAAAAAGATGTTAGCAAATAAGAAAAAGGTGATTCAGAGCGGTCCTCTTTGGGCTTTAGAGCTAAGTATTTCTTTCTTACTCTAGAGCTTTCAAATGCCTTCTTAAGGGTAATTTTATGAGCTAAAAGCTTTCATATGAGTTCATCCAGAGATAGGACTTCTAGCTTATTTGCCTTATCTATGGTTGTCTTTTTAGCTTCTCACTTATCCTTAGGAAGAGTTCTTAGGATCTAAGCAACCATATCATCAATGGAGTAGGACTTTCCAAGAGTTTTGAGAATGCCCATAATGTCAATGAACCTATTGTATATCTCAGTTATGGTTTCATTAAACTATTATATAAAACTTTCATACATATAAGTATGTATTTGTATCTTTTTCTTTTTAACTTTGCTGGTGCCTTCATGTTGATTCTGCAAAGTGTGCTAGATTTCTTTTGTCGATGTGCACATTTACAACTTTGCATACTACTACTACAATTTGTGGATAGCACAAAAGAGAACGTGCATGGCTTGTTTATTTTTCAGATATGCCTTTTTTTCTTCTACTGTCCATTCACTGTTGGGCTTGGGAACAAGAACGTCGCTAATCAATTTAATTGGAACTTCTATTCCTTTTTTTGATAATGTCCCATAGATCTATGGTTTCACTATCTAGAAAGATTTCCATATAGTTTTTCTAATACCTGTAGTCGTCTCCTTTAAAGAATGGTGGCTTATGGATTAATTATGATTCCTCATGACTTGCAATGATCTTTACTCTAAGCACTTAAGCCTTGATAGAGAGATAGGCTTTGATACCAATTATTGTCCCTTAGTGTCCTATATAGGGGAATGGCAAGTAAAAACCAATGAAACCTATGTGTAAACATAATGAGAAATTGACACAATCAATTTATAGAAGTTTGACATAATCCTGCCTACGTCCTCTCCTTTTGTCTTCCACTAGAGCCTTTCACTATCTAGATAGCTTACAGATGCTATCAATCACCTTTACAATAGTAGTTTCTGGGCACTACCAAGCCATTACAGATAAAATTATGGCTGCTGCTAAAACCATTTTCCAAAGTAGTTTGTAGTACTACCTTAAACCTTTTACAAGAATGGTTCAAGATCTTTTAAGATCTCCTATACCTATAAACTTTCTTTGAAGAATTTACAACTTAAAGATGAGAAAGAATACTCTCACTCAAGTAATAAACAATAATGAACACAGTCACAAAATACATTTGACTTGGTGGAGAGTTTTGAGAGATATCTTAAGCTTGTTCTTCAGCTTTATTTTTGAAGATGCCTTATGCAAGCTTTTGACAATTGATCTTCCCTTAAAGCTAGATCATTTTTATTTTCACCTTTTTAAAAGAATGCTTACATAATAGAATATACTTGTTTATTTTTCTTTTTAAAATCTATTATGGGAGAGTCCTTTTATAGGTAAAGACATAGAACTAGCCATTAGAAATAAGGCTTTCACTTCATGTCATAAAGTAGTCACTCAACGCCTATTGGACAATTTTCGTGTTTGTTGTTGGATGAGAATACAACTTTGATGACCCTTGATTTCATTGAAACACCTATTGAAACTTGTTGTTAAAGAGAGATTTGTCTATATGCTCCTCTTTTGACTTTCTTAATTTTTTAGTCACTAACTGCTCTAAAGATTGTTAGACATTCTCAATGCCTGTTAGAATTCAACTTCAACTCTAGTTAGGATATGAACAATGCCTATTGAAGTTTTCGGAAAGATGTGAACTTGATGCTCTATTTTTCAAGATTTTCTACAGTGTATCAATGGTTATTGACTTATTTTCATTGCCCATTGAAAAGGATCCTAATGCCTGTTGAATGTTTGAACATCTCTCGTTTGATGGTCCAAAACCTTTAGCTTTTCCTAAATGCTTTTTCAATGCTCATTGGTATAAGTCTAATGCTCGTGTCGAGATTTTAAGGATTTTGATCATATCAAGTCACTTGGTCCAACGCTTGTTGTGAAAATGCAATGTCTATTGAGGTATCGATAAGCCATACCTATTGTGAAAATGCAATGCCCATTATGAAGGTTAAATGGCGAAGCTCAAGTGTTTGCAACATCCAACTCCTGTTGTGCTATGAGAGAGTCGATGGTTGAGGGGTTTGAAAATTTTAACTCACATTTAGATGTCACTTCATTGCTCATTGATAAAGTTCAATGCTTGTTGAAGTGCAGCAACACTAATTGGCTTTGAATACTTAGAGTTTTTTCAAAAACTCTTCTTCTACAAGCCTTTGATCAAAAGATTGATGTACATACAGGATCTTACATATCAACTTGAACAAGAGTTAGTTTTTAAATGTGTTTGTAATCATCAAAACAAGCTTGGTTTACCAAAACTCTCAAGCTAGGTCCAATAGTTTGATCTCATGAAATGATTTATTTTTTTTATGATGCATTATGAAAGTGCAGTAGCCAAATTGGGGTGTTTGGATATTCCAACATCTCATGGCAGTAGCCATAATCCTAAAAGGAAAAATTATGGTCAAACTTATGGCTACTACCATTGTTACTAGTTATGAGAGTTTCAGGTACAAGAAGTGCCAGATAGCACTTGCAATACCAATTGAGTACCTTGACTACTTATATCTCGTACAAGCTCAAATATTCACAAGTCTCCTACAAGCTCAAATCTGTAAGAAGGAAAATGAGCGACATGTTCTAGTCTATAGTGAAATTCATGTTGAGTAAGAGGAGGAGGAGGAGACACCCAGATACACCTATACCCATCTAGCAGTGTGGATTCAAGAGCTGGACATGAAGATTCAGACTATGCAAGTGCAAGTCATAACTTTTTAAGAATTCAGGGGTTTTACATTGAGATCATAAAAAGAAGTGATCTTCTCCTTTCTTAGTTCTTTTTAAATTTTGAACATGGGTTACATGGCTTTTCTATTTGGATAATTGTGGCTAATTTTGTTCTTTTGGATAATGTTTTGCATGGGATATAATGGCCATGTTGTGCTGGATAATGGAATTGTAGAGCTGTTGAAATTCTGTTACAGGTTTAGTGAGTTGCTTGGTGCATTAGACAGTTCTATTTTGATTTTGAATAGAAGCTAGAATGTTCTCTAACTGTTATGTATGATTGTGCACTGCGAAATGCTATTGGATTGTTTGTGTTTTCTTTAACCATTTACATATTGTGTGCTTGTTCAAATTGGAAGGGTTTCAGATAATTATATGGAAAGAAACACTATCTAGTAGTGCCATTTTTTTGCTGCATGTGTGACTAAGGATATGGATTTATGAGATGATTTTTTACCATTAAATCGTAGGTCAAAAAGAGGCCATATGGCAGAAAAGAATTGAATCATTGTGTTATTGAGTTTTATGAATTTTTGTTCAATATTACGTATGTGTGAATGTCTGATTTTGTCATTATCATCACTATATTTTGAGCTTTAATGGAATTCATAGGTTGGTTCATGACCAATAGATAGTGTGCATTATCTAGATGGGTCATATAATAAAGAAAATTTCAAAATGTGCATCAATTTTACATTTTTGTTTTAATTCTGAAATTTGTAATTTTGTAACCTTTCTTAGCCTGTGAGGCCGGAAAGCATGGAACTTGTATTACCCTCATTATTAGTTGGTGACATAAAAACTTAGTGATTTTGAATACAAGCATAACATATAAATTATTCATATTCACAATTGCACATTCTACAATGTTTGTAATCATATGTAACAAGTCATAGTTAGGGCTTCTTGCATGAATTAGAATTTCGAAGAGGAGATTGTGATTCCAGGTGCATGGGATGTTGCAAGCAATTGTCTTGTATAGTTTTGATTGAGAATATGCTTAAAACATTACACCTCGTAATGATAGCTTGTTTAAATTCAAAGTATGTACTTGATAGCTTATTAAAAACTTTTCCACTAATTCTAGAACAAGGCACACAATCTTTCGAGGTGAAATAACAATTCACATTTGATCACAGAAAAGATCTAAATGTTCATTGTTTAGCCTATTTAGCCACATTCATACCTTCATTTTGTCCTTTTTTTACGCCCTTTTTGAGGTATGAAATACACTCTAAAGTGTATATAAGACTTATTATTAACACCTTTATCCCTTTTATCATATAGCTCACATCATGGCCTACTCTTCAAAAGAGACTATAGGATTGAATTTGTCTCAAGCAAAACTAGAATTTCCATTGAATTTGTCTTAAGCAATACTAGAATTTCCATGATGTGGGATGAGAAAGTGGAATTTATTCTTCTATGTTTAGTTGTGCATAAGTTGCATTATTTTAAGGTTTTGTTGAGTTAAAAAGAAAAAGGAATTATGAAGTTTTGTTGAGTTAAAGTTGGTATTATTTTGAGCTCACAATTATATAAGTGCATTTTTATCTTTGATTTACTCATGAGTTTGTATAGAATTATAATAAATGAGGCAATTGTTGTTAGGAATGTAATAAGAGAGTGGGTTGAGTAGGGAAGCTTTAAAGCATATGGGATTTTTTAGTATTTATTAAGTAAATTTGATTCTTAGAATTTCTCTTATTTGTATCTTTTATCCTTTCTTTGGCAAGCCGCTAACACCTAGCCACATTACAAGCCAACAACTTTTGATCTGTGGTTAATTTGTGTAAATACATTAGTAGAGATTAATTGTGTGTATACTTGCTTATGAAATTTAGTATAACATTATGTTATGAAGAGTTTTGACAATATAATTGGTATAATGTTTGATTTTAAATTGTATCAGTAGAGAGACAGGTGTATTGTGGTTTTTGTAATCTTCTTTGTTGAATTATATTTGAAATTGTTTGCAAAGTTTTGAAAAGTGGCATTAAATGTTAAAAAAAAATTTCATAAGTTTAGAGTGTATGGTTGTTATGATATTTCTTTAAATCTAATGGTTTACAATTGTTGAGTTGAGAATTTCTTTTGTTGGATTTTTCTTTTGCTTAAGGAAAAGCAAAACTCCAAGTTTGGTGGAGTTTGTTAGAGATTTTTTTAGTATATATTTTTTGGTTAGGAATTAGGAATTTTTCCTATTTTCTAAATTTTTTTATTCTAAAATAAGTTAATTTATGTCTTTTTTACGTTTGCATAGGAATCTCTTAAAAAGGAGTTGCATTGTAGTTTTCAGTAGTGTTGCATGGACTACCACATGACCCATGTGTTGGACCATGTGAGAATATAGAGTTGAATAGTTAGCGGCATAAGATCATGATGACAATTAAGTGCATGGTAGTTGCATGGCCTATCAGGGAAGACAAAATGAAAAATGAATGGAAAACATTCCTTTTAAATAGAAAAAGAGACCTAGTTTGGGGATACATTCTGGACAGAAAAAGAGCAATTTTGAAGAGAGTTTTTTAGATCTATCATCTACTCCAAGTTGTGAGAGAATTTAGAAGATTTTAGAAAGTTATTCTTTAGAATTCATTTTTTAGGGCAAGATTATTCTTTTTAGGGATTCTTCTTCTAATTCAATGGGTTTTTTTTTCTTCTTTTAATACTCTTAGAATGAACTTACTTTGCTATTCTAGGGATTAGGGTGAGAGTCCAATAATTTTATGATTATATAAAGGAATTTTATTCCAATGGGGTTGGGTTTTCTTAACTTAATTTGTTTGAGCTTAATTTTCTTAGATGTATGATGACCACATATATTTAAGAGTTGAGATAGTAGATCATGGAGTGAAGGTGAAAGTCTAGGGTTAGTCATAACACATTGAACTAGAGGATTAATACCATGAGAGTAAGATTAATCTCTAGAGATGTTCAAGGGATATTTACAAAAATTAATTCATTATTTTTTAGTTTTATGACCACGAGAGTAGGCATAATCTCAATAGTAATAGATCCAATTTTGCTTGAGAAAGATCATTAGGTAATTTAGAAAATACATCTTCAAGAATAATTCATTCACTTGAGAAATAAAATTCTTTGTATAGTTGTGAAAGATATGTGGTGTAACCTGAATTCCCTAAAAATCAATTTAAAATCATTTTATATAAGAGTTTTCTTCAATTAAATTCTATTAATTTATTTTAGAATTTTAGATTTTTAGATTTATTAATATTCATTATTCAGAAGCTAGATATAAGAATTTTAATTCTTTAGTACTTGAGAAAATTAGTCTTCGTGAAAATGATCTCTGTTCTTTAGTATATTACTTGAAGTGATTTGTGCACTTGCAAGGGTTTTACATGCAACACCTCCTAAGTACTGCAAATGTCGAAATATGGGGTTTAGGGTGAAGGAAGCTAGAGGCTATTAGATGGACAACATGGATTGATGATATTCTTGAATGTAGTTTTTTATGGTTTCCTAATTATGAAGTAAGTATGGCTTGATTATTTTAGAGTTAATTATAATTGTGGGTTACATATAAGTTACTATTTTTTAGTTGCAATTGCAAGTGAAGGGTTTGGGTATTTTAGGTGGCATGACAATATTGTTACTAGTAGGGTTAAGGATTTGATGAATAAGCTAAAAGTTGAGAGGAAAGTACTGTTAACTGAGAATAAACAATTGAAGGCAAGCATAAAAGGGGCTTTGATGGGTACTGAAATTGCAAGTGAGATTGATGAGTTGTGGATTGAATTTAGGAGGATAAAAAACTCCCATATGGTAGAGAAAAAGAAGTTAAAGAAGGAAATGATGAAGGGATATGTTCTTACACTACTTTCTTAGATTATTTTGTTAGTTACATTAGTGTTATTTTGGGTTAGTAATAGTAATTATTTTGATTATGGGGTTGTAGGTTTGATTCTGTTTTAGATTTTATAAAAGTTTTAGGTTGCAATGATTTAAAAGGACTAATGTAATGTTTACTCCATTAATGGAAGTTTGATGCTAATGGCATTTATTTGAAAGTTACCATTAATTTAAATTTGCTTTTCCCTTTAGCTTAAATGTAATGTTTATTCTATTATGCTTGATTATCCTTTTAGCTTAATTGAATCATAAGATAATAGGATAATGCAATTACCAAAATGGCATAGCTGAATCATAATGTCAGTAGTAAAAATAATGGCATTGATTTTAGCTTAATTAAATCATAATTGAAGCATAACTTAAACATGGTAATTAGAAAAATAACATATTTATCATTTTAGTAGTAACGAATGTCATGGAAATCAATTTCAACTGAAGTGATGATAACTAAAAGTAATTTATAGTTCCTAGTGCCAAATTGTCATTTATAGTTTTGGGGGAACTTGCATACATAAATAGGAAATATCAACAAAATTATAGCAATTCATATCTAAAACTACATAACTACCAATTGCATCAGTCTCAAGTTGTCTTTGTTTAGCTCTCATTTGATCTATTTGTGCTTATAGTTGCCTAATAGTAACTATAAGAGCTCCCATCCACTGTAAACCTAGTGAAATGACAAGTTAGCTGGTGTAACCACTGTTGAGCCATCTCTAGCAAAGCTACTTATCCTTATGGGGTTTCCTATAGTTGTTTTGTGTCTTCTACTTTTAAGTTGTCTTTCATTAGGTATGGTAAACCTTATTTGGACAATCAACAATAGAGTGGAAAGATCCTTCTGTAATAATAATTTCACTTTTTATTCCAGGATGCAAAACAAAATACACACAAACACATAAAGAACTCAAATTTAAATGAAAGAAAATAACATTGATATCCAAATAAGAAAACAATGTTGATATCACTCACATTTGGTATTATACTTCTAGTATTTAGTTCAAAATAACACATATATCCAACTAGTCTTATTGATCTACTTGCATTAGAAATGCTTTCATAAAAGGTTGAGGATGAAGCAGTTTGTTCTCTAAGTGTAAGTGTCGCTTCTCTAAGGTTTGTTATAAGTGCAACTCCTCTAGGTCTTGTTGCAAGTGTAGCTCTTCCATAACTTATTACAAGTGTAGCTCCCTCATAGCTTGTTGGATGTGCAACTCCTCCATGGCTTATTGCAGATGCAACTCATATTCTTCTAACCTGTTGCCTAGCAGTGAAGCTCTTTTATGGCTTATTGTAAGTGCAACTTTTATCTCTTTAGCCTGCTACCTAATAGTACTTACCTATGATTGAGTGCTCTCAATAGGTGGCACCTGTTAGTTATAACATAATTCAGTTACAAACAAAAAAAATTGAACTAATAAAATAATGAAAAACAAAAAAAATTGAACCAATACAAAACTTATTGCCCTTGTTTGGACTATTAATTCTATTATGACCTTCACTTCTACAAATCCCACAACTTTGTTTTTTTCCTTCTTTGATAACTTACCAATGGTGTTAGGCTCATTAAAAGCCCTAATTTTTTTTTTCATTGCCCTGTTAGCTAACTTTGGCACTAGTAAAGGCTCAATTGTTTGAAATTCCTCACACCTTGTGAATTTCTTGCTTGGAACATATTACATATGATACTGAGAACCTTTGAGATAATTATACTTGTGATACCACTTACTTATAATTGATAAGTGATCAACTGTAAACTGGTATAAAGCACGAATGACATGCTCACATAGGATTCCAATGAGATCCTTTGCCTTAGAGGTGCATTAATGCTTGTCCAACATAACTACGTGCTTGCCCTCACATTCCCTATCTCATACCCAAAATCACCATTGAATATCATTTTGCATCTAAAAGCATTATCCTTGTTATCTTATAACATCTTTATTGCTATTGGACTCCAATCATTCACCCATTTATCTACTAGCTTTTTGTTACCCTTGATTTTATTCATTGTCTGCAATTAGATATCTTTAAGCATGTTGATAATAGCCTTATGCCTAACTTTTAATATCTAAGAGTTGAATGGTATTGTCCACCATGAGACTTGCACCTACTATTGAAGTAGGCTTTACACTAATAAGAGAGATTGTATTTCATCAAATCTTCAACTACCTTTTTGTTAAGCTATTAAAATAAAGTGTATTAATAAGGAAAATATGTCTCACTATAAATTAGATCATATATACATTCAATAGACCAATACCATACTAACTCACCCAATTTCTTTAAATTATCTTTGAATTCTTCATCAATGGTGCTCTAAACATAGATCCAAAACTTCTTTTTCAACTTGCTTGCTCTCTAATTTTTATTGCAGTTGGCATATATATGTTTGGCATACCATCTATACTCTGCCTCAGGTAATACTTGACCAACGGAATCAATTATACCTTACATACATAAGATAGTTAAAATGTAGCATATAAAGATGATAAGCAAGGGCAAAATATCAAATAGATTATAGTGGAATTAATAAATACATTATTGCATATTTGAGATCAAAGTGATTTTTGATCCATCACTAAGTTGAAGCTCTTAAGCCAACTAACACAAGAACCACCTCTAGTTGTTTTTGTTCTCCTTATTAGCTACTGCCCAAACAATTGGCACTACTTTGTCATTTGCATCCTTTCATACTATTATAAGTACTTCTTTCAAAAAAAAAGTCATGAAGGCCTATACCTACTGAGTCAATTCTTTTTTATAAGCTTTAAAACAAATAAACATCCTTCTAAAGACCCTCTTTTACTCTTTCAAAGCCTTTTTACATAACTCTATCTCAGTCTTGGTGCTTAGGTAACTCCTCTTTAATGACACAACATAAGCTACTAAATATCCAAACTCCACTTTAAAATTCCCTCCTAATTCTTTAAAAATTTATCTTTGCCTTCTAGCATTTAGCTTCACTCACATTAATCTTAAGAATCTGTTATGCATCACTCTTCATATCTACTACCTTATACTTAAGATTCTTGTACACTTTATCTTTAAAATATTTAGCTAAAAAATTAGCACTAACACTAGAGATTGAATAATGCCTAAAGCAATTATGTTTACCCACTAAAGTCTTAACTGTTAATCTAAGATTTTTGCATCCTTAGAGATTAAAGGCACAAAGGGACAATTCTCCTCATACTTGCATCTAACTTCAATCCTATATGGCTTATTAGGGTTTATTTGTAACTTTACACCTAAAGCCACTATATATTTAGTTATGGCTTCCTTAGCTTTTATAGCATTAGCAAATATCATTCCCAACATAAAGTGGGGTTAACCATCACCTTGTTAAAACCTAGCCCTTCCACTTAGTGGTGCAGTGTCTTTTACATCACTTTCATCATTTTTGCATTCATTAATCTCTTCTTCATTCTCAGCATCAACTTTATTTGCATCTTATTCACTCACAAAGCCACTAGGACCATTGTAAATATTTGCACCTAAGTTACTACCACCCTCACTCCTTTTTACATTCTTAGTTTAGTTCACTCAAGAACACTGTGTGGGTATTTTAAAGACGCAGTTTGAGAAATAGGCATTATTACTAATCCCACGAGCCCCGGCACTCTCACCAACTCCTATATCAACATCACTTATATCACCAACCTCACCATTCCTACTAGCCTCACTAGCTTTTATGCTTGGATACTCTAGTAAACCTCTAATTTATACCTCATTATCCTATTAATTATCAAAGTGGTGTTCTGGATAATTTCTACCTCATTATCTTATAGCTTTTATGCATAGCTAATCTGTGGAAGACAAGTTCATTTGTAATAAACCTATAGGTAAGCTATGATGGACCTATAGGCAAATACTAATAAATCTAGAGTTTATTTATATGAATCTATAGATAAGTTTTAATGAACCTGGAGCCAAATACTAATGAAACTATAAGCATTACTAATGAACTTATAACCAAATACTAATGAAACTATAGACAAATACTAATGAACCTATAGTTTATTTATAATAAACCGATAGGTAAGTTCTAATGAACGTGTAAACAAATAATAATGAATGTATATGTAAGTTCTAATGAACTTATAGACATATAATAATGAAGTTAGAGTTCATTTGTAATGAGCTATTAGTAATGAGCCTGTAAGTAAGTTTTAATGAACCTTTAAGCAAATACTAATGGAACTACAAACAAGTACTAATGAACCTATATTTCATTTGTAATGAACCCGTAAGTAAGCTCTAATGAACCTGTAGGCAAATAATAATAAAATTGTAGGTAAGTTCTAATAAACTTGCAGACAAATAATAATAAACCTATACGCAATGTGCATGTAGTATTTGACTAATGAATATACATCTTGATGACATATAATTAAATATTTTGATATTGTCATATTTTTTTGTAATATTAAAATTGATAAACACTATAGAATTTTTATACTAAATATAAATTATATTATAATTAATCATAAATTATTGTATTAATTTATTTTTATTGAAGATTTTAATACAATTATAATTTTATTATTATTATATTATTTTTATAATTTTTATTTTATATTATGATATTATATATAACATAAAATAAATTATATGTTTCTAAATTGATTTTTATGGAATAAAAATCTCATTTATTAGGAAAAAGATAAAACAACAGAAAGATATTAATAATTATGACGGAAAATTTTAATAGGCCTTGAAATAGTATCATAATTTCATAGGTTGAATAACGTATGATAGGTCTTATAAAAATTTAAATAGCAATAAACTAGAATTTAAGAAGCATGAAGGTTTTTTTTTTCTTACGCATGATAGACCTCTGCTCCATATTACTATATAGACAGCGGTCCATGATATTCGAATCCTATTTATACCCGATTTGCATGTAACAAGTTATTGAGCAAATTATATTATGGATCCATGTTCATATAGCAATATGGATCAATGGTTCATGACAGGTGCGATGAAAAAAGAACGTGCGCCTACTGAAATTTGTGTACTTTCTTTTTTTTTTCTTATTTCATTTTTTTATATAATGTGATTTTTGTGTGTTTTATATATTATAATTTTATAATTGTATTAATATATAATTATATTATAATATTATAATTATATAATTTTATATTATTATATATAAATATGATATATAAGTTTTTATAATTATAACAATATTTTTAATAAATATTTTTATTATAAATATTATTATTAATTTAGGTACCTTGTTTTTTATTGAGGTACATTGTTCAAACATTTAGCTATATTGTTCAAACATCTAGATATATTTGTGTTGTGTTGTAAGCACATTAATTAAGTATATTTGTATTCTGTTATGATACATTAATTTGAAAAAGTAGGTACATTAATTTGAAATCACACCACATAGCGTTTGATATATAAGGTACATTAATATTATAGAGGAGGTACACCAATCTTGTATTGTAAGTACATTAGTGTTGTATTTTAGGTACATTGTTTTGATATTTTAGATACATTTTTATTACTTTACATACATTATTTTTTTTATTAAAAGTACATTGTTGTTGATTTATAAGTATATTGATGTTGTACTATAGATATATCATTTCTTATTTCAAGAATATTGTTGTTATTCTAAGTGCATTATTTTTTATTGAAGGTACACTATTGTTGATTTATAAATATATTTATTTTAATTTTGGTTTATATTAAATTGTTAAATTATCAAGTTCATTTATTTTTTAAAATTTAACTTATTTAATTTTTATATAAAACTAAAATTTTTTAAATTAAAATTAAATCAAATTAAATAATAGCAAAAAATCTAAATTAAATTAGCTAAATATTGCATCAATTTATTTTAATTACAAAAATAACAAGAAAAAAATCAATAAAATAAGAAACAAAGAAACAAAAAGAGTTTTAAACTGTGAAAGTTGTAAAAGAGGTTTTCTAGGTATATGTGGTTGAACGTGTCTAGGTATATGTGTCGTGGAAATTGAAAGTGAAACGATGAGTTTTTAGTTAGAGTGCAAGATGCATAATAAACACATGTTCAAGATATAAGTAACCCAAGTTATTGCCCCTTAAAGTCAAGGGATAAGGACAAAAATACTTAAGACTAAAATACTAATGAAAAATTTGCCTCGAGCATTCACAATTTCTAGAAAAACTGACTTGGACGAGATTTTGACAAATATATGCTCAAAATCTATTAATAATTGAATTGAGCAAAACATGACAAACAAATCTTCTTACCTTAATAAACTTGCATCTTCATCAAATGCAGAAATTAATGTGTAATGGATCTGCAATTAGTAGGAAACAAATCATATTTGCAAATGCAAAATTTTTCGTGAATTTTCATCATCAACTCATCGAGAAATCAAACCAAAAAATACAGTTTGCAACTTCTTCTTCCAAATTCTTTTTTCTTGCGAAAATTTTTCTTACACCGTTACCATTTAAATTTCTTCATATGTTCATCAAAATCTGTTATAGAGAGAAATTTTTTCATGATATATATTTCTCACTCTAAAAATAATTTTAATATGATTTTTAATGCTTATTTTATTCTTTATAATAAAAAAATAATGAGTTTTGATATATTGTGGATGAAAATAATTAAAAATAAATATATTTAAACTTAAAATCAATCATAAAAGAGAGAAAAATCAAGTTGATGGAGGTTAAAAATAATATTTGTGTTTAATTCTTCTTACACCATAAAATGTTTACAAATTATTTATTACTTGTTTTTTTATTTATTATTAGTTTACAAATGGTTTATTTTGAGTTTACTTTTGAGACAATATTTATACGTAGTAAAATGTTTATTTTTATTTTATTTACTTTTATTTTTGATTTATCAATTCAAAATTTTTAAAATTAAATAAAGAAAATAATTTTCAAGAAAATGTTTATTTTTTTATTTATGCAACCATTGATAAGTAAAAGAAAGAAGAAGAACAATTAAGATTTAGACATCATCTTCAACATCTAACAAACATAATTTTTTTTATAACAACATCAAGTAATACACACACACATATATATATACACGGTAAAAATATTTATTGTTATTTTATTTACTTTTATTTTAGGTTTATCAGTTCAAAATTTTCAAAAATTAAATAAAAAATTATTTTTAGAAAAATATTTATTTTATGTTTATTTTAGATTTATTTTTTGTTTATGCAACCATTGATAAATAAAATAAAGAAAAAATAATTAGGACATAGACTTCATCTTCAATAAACATGATTTGATCTATTTTCATGAGTGATTTTTTGTTAAAAAATGTTCATTTATTAACTATTTTTTATCTAAAATGTAAAAAACTCATAATTATTTATTTTAAATAGAAATAACAACAAAACAACTATTAAATCTTTAAAAATAAAAAGTCACATGTATCTCTATTTTCTTGCTATTTTTTATAGAGGAAAAAAAGAGAAAAAGAGACTGAAAACATAATATTATCATTATCGTTTATCTTATTATCATTCATTTCATTATTGTTTTTTTATCTTTAAATCAACAAAACATATTAAATCTATTTAAACCAATTTCTTCTTCTTTTTCTGTATTTTTTTAGAAAGAGAGTGAATGAAAGAGATAAAAAAATATGTCGTTGTCTTATTTTTCTTATTGTTATTGTTTTTCTTCTTCCTTATTGTTTTTCTTCTTCAATTAAAAAATTAAAAATAAAAAAAAATCTCTTATTTCATATCAATTAAAAATGTACAAAATATACCAGAGCAAAAAATAAAAAATATAAAAAAATAAAATTTTTCAGGTTAAATGAAGACGTCAATCCTACCAAAGCCACCCATCCTGGAATGACACCTGATGATCTTGTCTTGGCCTATAAAGAATGCTCTGAGCTTTTAAACCAAAGGTTCCTCCACTCATGACAGCAGAATAATCCAGGAAAGTGTAGGTCTTTAGAAATGGATAAGATGGGTGAATCCCCAAAATATCCATAAAGACAGGACCATAGGACCGTAGGAGTGTAGAGACGGTTGTTTCTGTCTATCCATCATCTGAGTAATTACCTTCTGCTCATTACACAACTTTTTTAGACCTTGCATCATCAATTGATAAATGTCTTCCAAAGAAATAAATTCAGTCTAACCAAAACCATTCGTTCCCTTATCAAACCTACTGTCAAAACTGTTAAGGAATATGTTCAAGCCTCAAGCTTTGGCCAATGCCATGTTCAAGCAACTGGATCAAAGCAGTTTATAAATCTAGAGATACCTCCTGAGTTTGTTGAGCAATGGATAGCTCAAGGGTACACTCATATGCACTTCGGTGCTATAAGGCTTGCAGTTAGTTACCATGGCAGAAAAGGCCTTCCAGTCTTTGCAAGGATAGCCTTACTGGATAAAAGATACCTCCAGTACCTTCATGTTGTTATAGGTACTATTGAGACCTCTCTCAATGTAGGAACGGTCATGTTCACCTTTTATCCAAACTATAATATGGCCTTAAAAGATCCAAATATCCTGCATACTCTTCAAGTCCAGATTCAGATAGTTAGAGCTCCTCAAGTGAATACAGCAACTGCTGCAACACTCCACTATCAAATGATTTATAGAGTTCAGAATTACTCTATAGATCTGTCTCTGCCACATGAGAATGAGTCTCTGCTAATTCTAGCAGAAACTAACAAAGTCCCGACCTGCATCCACATCCCTAGGCAAATCTCTAGGGAAGAATTGACCAAGCTGTTAGCAAAAGCTTAGATCACAAGTTATGAAAAGATGCATCAACAGGATCAACCGGTACAATCCACATAATTGGTATACTATAGACGGGCAAATGAAACGATTGAGACAAGGTTCGAAAGACTTTCACTTCTTTTGGGAGAGGGTGTAATGTTCACTATACAAATGATGATGACACCGTATCAATCGAAAACCAGAATTTCAGTTGAGTACTTTGAGCAGGATGAGAAGCCCATTTATCCTTTCAAGAGGGATGGCCATTGTTTCTGGGGTGGCTGTGATTGTGATGCATGTTATACTGACAGGATTGAAGATGAAGAACAAGAGGAAAAGAAAAATAAGAAAAGAGGGTGCTCATAAAAGAGGATGGAGAAAAGATATAAAGATGGAGATCCTTCTATTGGTTTACTTGGTGAACCTTCAGGAAAATATGACTATTTATTCAACTATGGCTCTAATCCACTTTCATACTCACCTGATTCATATCAAAATCCTAAGCCATCACAAAAACCTTCTCCTAGACAACCTCCTCTCCCCTGTTATCAACAGTCCCTCAAACAAATCTACAAAGAGAAACCCATTCACCATACACCACCTTTACTTCCACAAATCTGCATGTACCAATAGCCTTCACCATCATTTTCGAATGAGGATTTTCCCCCTCTCCAGGAACAGACCAATCTAAACACCCAGGTGAGAAGCATGCCTTTTGTAAGAACCCCTACTAGGGTAGATCCTAAAGGACAGCCATTAAAGGTTTCCTCTAGAAAAGCAGTTCTAAATTGGCAGTCCTCTAATGCTTGGCTCAAAACAAGATCCTTCAAAACATAGAATCTAAAGTTGACAAGGTTTTTGTTCAAGTTCAGAAAGTTGAAGATAGATTGATAGAAACTTAAAAGGATATGTATGAGCTTATGATAAGGTTGCAAGCTCATGTGGAAGCCAAGCATAAGGAGATTATGGGCATGATTGACCAAAGAGTCCAATTAGAAGAAATAAGGAAAAAATATGTAGAAGTTCAGAGATTAAAAGATCAGATATGCAGAATTGAAGCAGACCTAGAACAAGCCCAGACAACCAGGAAACACACATATACTGATCCTTTTGACATACCCTTGCCACCTTTGTATCCAAACAAATCTCCTGTTTTGAGAATCCCATCATTAGAAGATCAAGAGTATATGAGATTATCTTTAGACCTTTTCAACAAAAAACTCAGATCAGGAAAATTCCCTGAAACTAAATTCCCAGATCCTTCAGACACATCCATGAAATTCTCAAAATCAGTCCAAAAACCTGAACCAAAACCTCACGAACCACCAACCTCAAATATGATCAATCCCCTAGTCTTGTATCTGGATAAAGCCATAGCTTCAATGCCAAGTTTCAATATGGCAGTGGCTAATTTCTCTCCATCCAGTTCAGATTCCTCTGTTGAAAGTGTGGAGTCCTCTATAACGGACAACTTTATAGATGATGAGCTAGTTCCTGACCAATTCATGGCAGATCCTCCTTACACTGTAGATCCTTCAGAAGAAATGGATGAAACTGATTCTCATGCAGCTCCTAGAGAGGAAAGAACAAGTTCTATAAATGGAGGACCCTGGTTTAACCTGGATACTATATCCCCAGCAGTTTATAGAGATAAGTTTCAAGAATTTAAAGTATGGCTTGATACATAGACAAAGAAACCAGGAGCACAAATTCGATAAGTATTGGAGGAATTCACTACTTGAATGACGGGAAGAATGCAAGACTGGTATTCAGCCTTGGATGAGAATTCTAGACTTTGTCTTCTCCATTCTTTTGGACCCTCAGAGTTTTTAGGAACTTTATATGCAGAGTTTGTTGGAAAACCAGGAGAAGCATCTGATATTACCAAGCGAGAGTTTTTTAATATGAAATGTTGTTCCCTTTTTAAAAAGGATATAGATCTTCATTACCAAAGGATGTCCAAAAGGTTTTACCAGCTTCATGGCTGGGCTAGTCCAGACCTAGAGGAGGCCTTTATCACCTCTCTTCTTGAAATACTTACTAATGCCATGCATCAAATAATGAGACAGAAGGACAAGTCTATTAACGACTATTTCTTTGGGGAAGTTTATCAATTGATGATGCAAGGTCTAAAAAAGCTGTGTAATGAGCAGAAGGTAATTACTCAGATGATGGATAGACAAAAACAACCATCTCTGAAGAAATCTTGCAGGTGTTCAGATCTCAAAATCAAATGTCCTAAAGATGATAAGGAGGCTTATGATTGTAAGCCTAAGAAGAAGAAGCACTTTTTCAAGCTCAGATCTTCTAGTCCTTAAAGAGCAAAAAAAAGAAGAAAGAAATGGTGGTTCTTTCGAAGAAAGAAGTATAGAGGACACAAAAAATCCAACAGGTGCTTCCTTTGCGGACAGAAAGGGCATTTTTCAAAAAATTATCCTAATAAGAGACAGCAGGCATCAAAGATGATTCAACAAATTCAGATATCCATAGCCATTGATTTGGATGATGCAGATGTTGAGTCCTTATTTTCCATAGAGGATGAAGCTTCTCTAGATACTGTGTTTGCTATTCAGGAATCCTTTTCGGACGAAGAAGAAGGATGCACAGTTCTTTACTCTTGTCATGCTATGACTCCTGTTATGGGCCTCACTGAAGAAAATCCTATCGAGTTACCAGTCCTGGATTTCTCTTTAGATTCATTAAAGGAAACCCATCCAGTTCTTCTGGCCTTTGTCCAAATATTCCCAGAAAAGTTTGCTAAGCCCATTAAGGCTATATCATTCATTGATATAGGAGCATATCTTTTAATGATTAACCCAAAAGTCTTACCGGCCCACTACTGGAAGCCTTATAAGAGATATTTTCTTGCTGCTAATGGGGTTATATTCCATACAAGTTTGATAACCAGAAAGCCCATTACGGTCTAGTTCTTTCCAAGCTGTCAAGTCCATTATCAGTTCTTAGGCTCTTCTCTTCCTAACAAATATGTGGTAATTGGGTTTGATCTCTATTGGAGACTAGCAAAGCTTCAGATTCTTCCAACAGGCTTAAAGTACAAAGGCTATTTTCAGCCTTTTACTAAAGTCTCATCAATGTATGTGTGTTTCCTAATTGTCTGGGCTTGTTCTAGGTCTGCTTCAATTCTGCATATCTGATCTTTTAATTTCTGTATTTTTATAAATTTTTTCCTTATTTCTTCTAATTGGACTCTTTGGTCAATCATACTCGTAATCTCCTTATGCTTAGCTTCCACCTGAGCTTGCAACCTTATCATAAGCTCATATATATCCTTTTGAGTTTCTGTCAATCTATCTTCAACTTTTTGAACTTGAACAGAAACCTTGTCAACTTTAGATTTTATGTTTCGAAGGATCTTATTCTGAGCCAAAGCATTAGAGGACTGCTAATTCAGAACTGCTTCTCCAGAGGAAACCTTTAATGGTTGTTCTTTAGGATCTACCCTAGTAGGGGTTCTTACAAAAGGCATGTTTCTCACCTGGGTGTTTAGATTGGTCTATTCCTGGAGAGGAGGAAAATCCTCATCCGAAAATGATGGTGAAGGCTGTTGGTACATGCAGATTTGTGGAAGTAAAGGTGGTGTATGGTGAATGGGTTTCTCTTTGTAGATCTGTTTGAGGGACTGTTGATAACAGGGGAGAGGAGGTTGCTAAAAGAAGGTGTTTGTGATGGTTTAGGATTTTGATATGAATCAGGTGAGTATGAAAGTAGACTAGAGCCATAGTTGACTAAATAGTCATATTTTCTTGAAGGTGGTTCATCAAGTAAACCAACAGAAGGATCTCTATCTTCATATCTTTTCTCCATCCTTTTTTCTGAGCACCCTCTTTTCTTATTTTTCTTTTCCTCTTGTTCTTCATCTTCAATCCTGTCAGCATAACATGCATCACAATCACAGCCACCCCAGAAACAATGGCCATCCCTCTTGAAGGGATAAATGGGCTTCCCATCCTACTCAAAGTACTCAACTGGAATTTTAGTTTTCGGTTGATACAGTGTCATCATCATTTGTGTAGTGAACATTACACCCTTTCCCAAAGGAAGTGAAGGTCTTTCGAACCTTGTCTCAATCGTTCCATCTGCCCGTCTATAGTATACTGGTTCTGTGGACTGTACCGGTTGATCCTGTTGATGCATCTTTTCATAACTTGTGATCCAAGCTTCTGGTAACAACTTGGTCAATTCTTCCCTAGAGATTTGCCTAGGGATGTGGATGCAGGTCGGGACTTTATTAATTTCTGCTAGAATTAGCAAAGACTCATCCTCATGTGGCAGAGACAGATCTATAGAGTGATTCTGAACTCTATAAATCATTTGATAGTGGAGTGTTGCAGCAGTTGTTGTATTCACTTGAGGAGCTCCAACTATCTGAATCTGGACTTGAAGAGTATGCAGGATATTTGGATCTTTTAAGGCCATATTATAGTTTGGATAAAAGGTGAACATGACCGTTCCTGCATTGAGAGAGGTCTCAACAGTACCTATAATAGCATGATGGTACTGGAGGTATCTTCTGTCCAGTAAGGCTATCCTTGCAAAGACTGGAAGGCCTATTCTGCCATGGTAACTAACTGCAAGCCTTATAGCACCGAAGTGCATATGAGTGTACCCTTCAGCTATCCATTGCTGAACAAACTCAGGAGGTATCTCCAAATTTATAAACAACTCGGATCCAGTTGCCTGGACAGGGCATTGGTCAAAGCTTGAGGCTTGAATATGTTCCTTAACAGTTTTGACAGTAGGTTTGATAAGGGAACGGATGGTTTTGGTTAGACTGGGTTTATTTCTTTGGAATGCATCATATGGGTTTAGGAAAGGTAAACTGACCAATGCCCTGTCTAGCAACTGGATTAGAGCAGTTTTATAAATATGGAGATACCTTCTGAGTTTGTTCAGCAATGGATAACTCAAGGATACACTTATATGCACTTCAGTGCTACAAGGCTGGCCATATTATAATTTGGATAAAAGGTGAACATGACCATTCCTGCATTAAGAGAGGTCTCAACAGTACCTATAGCAGCATGATGGTACTGGAGGTATCTTCTGTCTAGTAAGACTATCCTTGCAAAGACTGGAAGACCTTTTCTGCCATGGTAACTAACTGCAAGCCTTATAGCACCGAAGTGCATATGAGTGTACCCTTGAGCTATCCATTGCTGAAGGCTGTTGGTACATGCAGATTTGTGGAAGTAAAAGTGGTGTATGGTGAATGAGTTTCTCTTTGTAGATTTGTTTGAGGGACTGTTGATAACAGGGGAGAGGAGGTTGTCTAGGAGAAGGTATTTGTGATGGCTTAGGATTTTGATATGAATCAGGTGAGTATGAAAGTGGACTAGAGCCATAGTTGACTAAATAGTCATATTTTCCTGAAGGTTCAACAAATTCAGATATCCACAGTCATTGATCTGGATGATGCATATGTTGAGTTCAACCGCCTCAAAAATCGGGCTTTTTGGACGTTTAGCCCGCCAGAGTCTCCTGCCTGCGACAACATCAAAACGACGCGTTTTGCATTTCTACACGACAACTGAACAGAGAGCAGCTGCTCATTCGCCTCCTCTTCCCCCTCTGTACGCCTCCATTATCACACTAGGGTTTTAGCCCCCTCTGCAATTGTCTGTGTCTACGAATATGGACTCTATCGTGACTAGCATGCACTGCTCTCACCAACGCTTACACTTATCATTCAATTCCCACCGTCCATCATTCCCCAAACACAGATTTTCCCTCTCCTTCAAAACCCTACCTCCACTCTCTTCATCACCTTTCAAAGTTTCCTCCATTAAATCCTCGTCCTACCGCGCACCACTATGTAAAACACCACAAACCCCTTAGCCTTCACTTCTTTTAACCCTAAACCCTTTCTTCAAAACCGCCTGCATTACTCTCACTGCAGCTGCTGCTCTTTTCTTCTCTTGCCTTCAAAATAAACCAGCAATAGCCGTTTCGATTGCTTCCCCTGACGCTGCCTTCACGGTAGACTCCACCAAAGAATCATCGTCGGGTGAAACTGTGTCGTTTGAAGAACAAGAAAGAGCTCTCGAGGAGCATCTGGGAAGGAATCCCGGGGATACTGAAGCTCTACGGTCCCTCATGGACGTGAGGATCAAGAACCGGAAGCTTCTAGGAGCGATTGAAGTACTGAAGCGGTTGATCGAACTGGAGCCTAATGAGGATGAATGGCCATTGCTAAAAGCTCAAATTTATAGCTACAGTGGGGATTTCGAGTCGGCAAGGAAGGGGTTCGAGGAGATACTAGAGAAAGACCCTCTTCGCGTGGAGGCATATCATGGGCTAGTGATGGCACATTCGGAATCTGGTTATACATTGGATGGGGTGTTGAAAAGAATTGAGGCAGCAATGAATAAGTGCAAGAAGGAGAAGAAAAAGTCTGATTTGAGGGATTTTAAGTTGTTGATTGCGCAAATTAGAGTTATGGAGGAGAAATATGTTGATGCTTTGAAGGTTTATGAGGAGCTGGTGAAGGAGGAGCCAAGGGATTTTAGGCCATATTTGTGCCAGGGGATTATATATACTTTGTTGAGGAAGAAAGATGAGGCAGAGAAAAAATTTGAACAGTTTAGGAAGCTTGTTCCGAAGAATCATCCCTACAGGGAATTTTTCCTTGATAACTTGTTTTCTACGAAGTTCTTCGCGGAGAAGTTCCAGAGGGAAGGAGCAGAGTCGAGTAGCTAAGAGGAATTGGAAATGAATTTTGGTGAGGAATAATAGCAATTTTTTGAAGTTTGTTTTATCTTTCTTCCGTGTTTTGGTTTAAGTAAATGCCTTGGATATTCGTTTATAAAGCTTTCTCTTAGCATGCTAGTTGCAAGTGGTCTCAGTGAATATCTGATGTTGGCTCTGGTGGCTCTCTTACACCTCTTTAATTGAGAATTGAGAATGGTACAGAAGTGAATATGCTAGTTATTTCTACCTTTTGTTTTCCAATCGTGGTGCTGCATACTTCTGTAGCTTTGTTAATGACAGATTTGGGATCAAATGTTCATGACATGGAACTTCAGGTCACTTACTGTATCCTACATCTAAAGTGTATGTGGAATTTTGTCATTCTAGAAAATACTTGTTACATTTCCTAAGTTCTACTCTCAGTAATAGGCTGTACATACATTTTCTTGTCTGATACTTCTTTTAGATATTGAAACCCTCTCATCTTGGGATGGTTTTAAATGCCAATAAGTTGAAATAATGGGCTGAAGTACCTATCCTTTAGTTGTCATTGGCTTCATAGGAACTTTGAGTTTTGCTGAAGTACCTATCCTTTAGTTGTCATTGGCTGCATAGGAACTTTGAGTTTTGCTGTCTTTCATCACCATGGGTATATTATTCATCAAAAGACTTTTTCATTCCTCTTCTATTGATTTTCTTCAAGCTGATGAACTGCCGAGAGACTAGACATATAACCCATCATTTCTGTTCATTCCTTATCCGGACTCTGGGAAAAAAAAAACAAAAAAAAAATCTTCACGACCTGGTAATTTTCTTCTTGGCTTGCCAGAAGAGGGAGTGAATGCACTCTAGTCCATCACTATGATTAGTCAAGAAACCAAGCTGCCTCAGTACGGCTTGTTTTTCTTCAACTTCAAGAAATCCATTTTTTCTTCAACTTCAAGAAATCCATTCAATGTTGTCCAAACGAAGATACCTTTTTATTCTTTTTAAGAATTCCAGTGAAGTCTTTCATTAGCAATGGCTGTTTGGTGATGGAGAAAAAAAAAAGATTGTTAGTCTGGGTACAGCACATGCCATAGATATTGAATCTACAATATTTCAGGAAGGAATTTATTATGCCTAGCTGAGTCTTTATGTGGGGAAGCATGTGGTTTTTATCACAAGGAGGACTCTAAGAGTACAATTTGTTAACACATCTAGACAAAATTCTGGCGTTCAAATTTTGGTTGTAAGAGCCTAAAAGGAACTTTCAAATGTAAATATTTATCTTCTTTAATTACTGAAGAAATTTATATGGTAATTTAGGAATAGGAAAGGAAACTCTGTAGATGCTTGATAAGAATGAAGTCTAGGAGTACATCTGTACCATGGTTGTTACCTAGTTCACTTCCCTGTTCTCCTCCATGGCAGCACCATATTCTGGGATGCATGTCCCATTTCTGGTTACTTCAGCAGTCCCGGGACACCATGCTGCATGTTTTGGATTGCTGCTTTTGGAGATCCATTTTTGTTTGCGATTTAATTTGTTGGTAGCTTTACATTGACAATAAAAAGAAAAAAAAACCATATGGGGCTCTGAAAATGCAAGTGGAAGAGAGAGAGCTCATTGTAAAGAATAAGAATTGTATAAATATGGTGGCTTATAGTAGCAGCAGTAGTGAACATTTGATGGTGAGGTAAATGAAGATGGCTATCAAAATGTGTGTGAGAGAGAACCCCAGGTATGAATTATTGGTGCGAAGTTATGAGGGTGTTTTTGGGACCTGGACTGTGTTTATAGACATGCAACCCTTCGGCCTAACCCATGAAGAGTTCAGGCAAATTCAAAATTTGAAGACTTGAGTTGTGTTACAGTCTAGATTTAATATAGAGTTTGTTGGAGAGATTATAGATTGTCTCATAGTATTTTTAGAGTTATATTTATATGTCTATTTAAATAAAATAGATGCTGGTTCAGTGCTTTAGGTTTTAGGGGCAATTTTGAAGATTCAGATTTGCTGAAAAATCTACCTGTATATATATATATATATATATATATATATATATATATATATATATATATATTTCTTTTTAGTTCCGTTTGGTAGCCAATCCTTGTAGGATTAGGACTTATTATGCTTACAGGTGTAGGATTATCTATTCTATAAATATCTATGATTGTTATACGTAGTTTTCAGATTTAGGAGTTAATAAAAATTATCAGTAATTGAGTTGTGTGATACAATTCAATCCTCAGGTATAATTCCTATGACAACCTTAAATGTGACTAATAGATGTTAGGTGTGATGCCTGAACTCCTATTTTATTTACTATTTTCGTATTGGATAAATGAAGGTACATTGGTGTCGCGCCTTGCAGCATATTTGGGTTTTTTAAATTTATATATAATTTGATGAAATGTTTTTTATTTTTTATATTTTATCATATTAAATTCTGTATCTGTTTTTTAAATTTTATTAACCGTGTATAGAATTTAAATCAAGCAAATATTGCCTTGATGATAAGGGTACTCGCTCAAGGCCGTATTTAATAGTTTTAAATTTTGTACATGATGACAAAAAATGAAGAAGATTAATACAGAAATTGATACAAATATATGTAGAAATTTTGAAAAAAAAAAAAAAAAAACCAACTAATAGTGTCACTCCCTCGAGACACTTATCCCATTATTGTTCACAGCTCCATTTTTGCACTACATATATCTGAACGCCGACCCTTGCTTAATCAATTTTGCTCCTTAAACGTTAACATATTCAAAGCTTTATACACACACACACAGTTTGCCTCGAAATTTTCATGAGAAGTCACTTTAACACTTCATTTTTAATTTGATTAATATAATACTTGATTTTTTATTTTAATCTATTTGATCATTGTAATATAATTTATGATCAATTAAATATAAATTGTTAATATCAACAATAATGTGTATAAATAACATGTTATAAGTCAAGTAAAAGAATACCTCATATTGTAAAAAAAAATTAAAACACCCTTTATTCTCATTTAGTTCCTTTAAATCAATTGATATGCATCTCTAATTTTTGTTCTTTGGTTAGTGATGGTGAAAGTAGCAATAAATTGTGAAGCAAGAGAGATAGTTGATAGTGAAGCAACTCAACCCGTGCCCGAAGACAAGTATTGTGATTGCAAGAAAGCAAGAGGAGAAGGAAGTCAAGAGCGCACTGACTATGAATATAAGAGAACAAGTGGGTGTAGAATTTGAAGTAGCGACATCAATGAGTAGGACTAGATAACCTAACATTATCCAAATCCATCATTTTTGTCTTATAATTAGCATTTTCTCATTTCTTAACTCTAATTAATTGTTTAAAACTCATTATCCTCTTGCCATTTGATTCCCAATAGCCATCATCCCATCATCACCATCTCAACTCTTCAACACCAACTCCTAGTTTGATGAGGGGATGGATCCATTCTAGCCAAGTAGGAGCTTGAGTTAGGTGCTAAAAGTGCTTGACCAATTCACAATTGTATTTCTAATTTGTAGGATCGGAGTAAGGTTGGAAATTGTTGAATGTGGAACTTGTTCAGTTGATTGTCTTTAAGCAATTAAAATTTGAATACTTATCACAATGCATATGTGAGAAGCTTTCGCTACAGGAGCAATTTTTTGGGTTTGCTTTATTTAGCAATTTTTGAGTTCAATTTTTTTTTTTGCCTTGGTTGGTGTTGTTCTAGTCATGTGGTGGGGTTTGCATCAAGTCTCATTATGGCTCAATGGTGATTACTGAGGGATACTAGTGATGGACTTGATTTGCCATGGAATTATGGGCTAGCAGCCAAGAAGAAGAAGTTAAATGAGCAATATTTTTTGGAGAATAATTTCTAGCTTATCCATTGATGTCTTACATGTTAGTTAAGCAGTGAAGATGACCAATAGCATGAGGGGAGGCTGTTTTTGTTGTTGTTAATGTTGTTCAAACTGTTAGTGATGGTGTTCTTTTTTAGATATTATAAATATGACAATATTTTAGTCAAATTGTGTGAAAATTTTAGAAATATGCATATGCATTTCATGCTTAGTTTATTTGTCAAATGAGTCTTGAACTAAAATTTTCTTGACAAGTTTTCAACTTACTAATTGTCGCAAATGTACTAATCATTCAAGTAATAATAGTGCACTAAGAGTGTAGTATCATTTTCGCATGGATCGAGTATAAGTATTGAAATATAATGATTATATTTTTATTTGGAAAGCAATTTAATTGTGCTTTGACTAATAACCAAATAATAAAATTAACTTTGAAGAAAATACATAACAAAATAAAAGACAATATGAAAACTTGATTAAGAACATATACATAACCAATACACCATTGTTCAAATTACTAGGCCAAGTTGGTCAAACTTAGTCAAACCTAATTTTTTATCTTGACAAGTTAGATTAATAGGTGCTAATATGTGTATTGAGTATTGTTCTAGTAGAAAATAATGTTAGAATGAGTTAGAAAGTCAAAAGAAAGCAAAATCTCCAAGTCTCAAAAAATGGCCTGTAAATTGCACCTACAACAAGTATATTCGCGATCAAGAAAGCAAGATCGTAACGGCTATTGAGCATAAAGATGGAACCAATTTATCTAGACGAGTAAGTGGTCAACTTTTTATTCAAGATTCCAAATGCAATCTTGAATCACGATCAGGAAAGTACCTAGGAACTCATTTGAAGCATGCTATGTGTCTAAAGAGTCATTTGATTATTTAAAAATTGTGATCGTGACACAATGGGTGTGACCGTGACCAAGATGAAACATTGAACCATTTAGTTTAGGCCAGAACACGATGGAGCTCACGTACTCTATTCTAGTGTGATCAAGAATTACGACCATGACTAAAGAATCATAAGTAAGACCTTTGAACAAAAGTGGAGTGTTACAATAACTAGTCTAAGAAACAAATGACCAACTATATGTGTTACCACCTGTTAGACATATATGAAGATCTCGAATATAAAATTGGAATCTTGAGCATGAAACATAGATTGGGCCTACAAATTGAGGTATCTCGACCATGAAATATGTTTGGCAGGTATTAAATGCTAGATTTTCCTATTAAACCTTAGAATATGGAGATAGTTTCATTAGTAATAGCTATTTAGTGGTTGTAAACTATAAATACTCCAATGAATGGCTTTGAATGCAAGAGAATAATCATTAATTATGTATAAACTCTTGCAAATTGATTTCTTAAGCCTTTCTTTCTTTAATGTTATTGTACTTTATTTGTTAAGAGTGTATTCATTGTATTCATTGCTTATAAAGGTTAAGTGTGATTAAGCACTTGGGTCTTAAAGTTTAGAGTGAGTCTTAGTTTAAAAAACTCTTGCAAGGTTATGTATTAGCCATAAACATAAGTTGTAATTGGGGTTGGGGGTGTGAGTCAAAATACTAAGTTGAGTGTGAGCTTGTAAAACACTTGGTTAGATAGTTAAAAACCCAATTAGAAAATTGAGGAGTGGATATAGGATTGGTTAATACCTGAACCATTATAAATTCTTGTATCACGATTCATCTCTTCCCTTTTTTCTATCTTTTAATTAATTGTTAACCCTCTAAAATTTAAACTTTTCACCAATTCAATCCCCTTTCTTGGTGCATAAGGGCCAAATATTTTAAACAAAATAAAGGAAGCAATAGAAATCTAATGCAATAGGCATACCCTGTAATTCAAAGCATCAATAAAAGGACGTATATCAATGGCTTCAAATGGAGGTCAAAGAGAAGCAAGTAGAGATGGAAACTAAATATTAGAGCATTCCCAATATTTTTGCACTTGTTTTATTGATGCTTTTATGCTATCTCCATTTGAAGTAATCACTAATTTAAAGTGTCCAAGCGATGTAGTACCTACTGTCAAAGTACATTTGCTCCACATGTGTTTGCTTTCCCTCCATTCAGTTATGAATCAACCTAAAAGCTTTTGCTATCTTAATGCACTTACTTTTTTTGGCAGATAAAGTTTGTTGCTTTAAAATAGAAAGTATTATCCTAAGATGTTGCTTATAGAGCTCTAAAGTAGGACTGTGCATGAAAACATCATTAAAAATATACATCAAGACAAATTTCCTAAGGTGAGATATAAATATGTAATTCATATGAGCTTGAATGTTAAAGAAGCATTAGTTAAGCCAAAAAACTATGTTCTAAAGGTTGCCTTATAAATATTATAAACTAACATTTTCATCTGATATTAATCATAACTCATATTAATCTTAGAAAAGAATTTGGCACTTTATAACTCATACAAAAGTTCCATAATAACAAGTATCTTATTAAATCTCTTTAGTCAAAACATATTCTCCTAAACCCATTTTTCTTTTTAACTAAAACTATAAAAGAGGAAAAAGGATAGGTGTTATGTAGGATTATTGTAGAATCAAAGAGTTCATTGATCATAGTCTTAATAACATTTTTTTAAAACTAGATTACTTGTAAGGTTTAACATTTATAGTTTTTGATTCACCTATGAGAGCTATTTTGTGATGATGACTTCTATAAGGTGATAATTATGTAGGGATTTCAAGGGATTTCAGATGCGTTATAAAACTCATTTAATTATGATCATAAGTAGAATAAGTATATCTTAATATGGATTAAATATGAATTGATCATATGAGCATTAATGCAAGCAATGGTTGAATAAAATATAATGGATAACTTAGATTGAGGTGATTTTTAAATCATTTTCATCACCTTAGATTTAGAAACTTGAGGCCGCTGAGATTTAGAATCTCTCTTTGAATTATCATGACGCAAAAAATGCATCCTAAGAGCCTTGAAGTTTCATGTGTTATCCACTAAAATAGAAAACATTAAATTCTAAGAACTAGCTTAATTTCCCCTAATGAATAATAAAGCAATTGGTAGTAAATGAATATCCTTACATTATCTAAGATAAGTTTTAACAAACAGAAAGTACATTAAACCAATAATTTTTATCCATTTATGCTATAAAAAGAGGAATAATTTGTGTCTTACATCCTATAGCTTTGGCAATAGCAACATCTAATAAATTATATGTGTTTCCTGAATCAATCAACTGATGCAAAAATCTCTTCTTATATGAACCTGTCAAACCTTATTATTTTTTATGGATGTTAGAAGAATTAGCTCCACACATAACAAAGATTAATACATGAGGATTGCATTTGTCCTTTATTAATTAAGAATTGGAAATTTCATGTTCTTCAGTTTCAGTCCATCATCTTCTTCAATTTTTTTTTTTTTTATACATTTAGCATATGTAACTTTTTGTTCTTACATATATGGTTTAAGGAAGGACTTCTCTTCACATTAAAAATTCAAACCTTTAGCCCTATCTTTTTCCATCTTTTTATCTCTAATATCTAATATAGTTCTTTTATGATGAGTTTGTTTCTTAGGTGGTACTAAGTTTTTTTTTATGAACTTTGATATCTTGGTTCAAAATGGAAGGAATTTTGATGTCTAAATTCATAATGAAAGGAAGGTCTTGTGGTTTTAATAAAGAAGGAATTAGGGCTCAATTTGGAGGAAAATGACTTATTGCTTTAAAAGAGTTTAGCACATGTTATTCGATACTATATCGAAAAGTTTGGAATATACCATTTGTTTAGTACATTAAGCATACACTTAACATAGGTTAATAGGTTGCAATTATTAGTATATACCTTAAAGTCAATATATTGGTTAGAAATATGCTAAACATAATTCACATCAATAATTCAAAATCACATATCAAGTTTTTCTTCTTTTAGCCTTTCATAGAATTATGAATTAAGTTACATGCACATATCGTAATAAAATTTAAAGATGAAACCTATGAATTCATATATTTTGAAAAGGTAGTTATATTGAGATTATAATTATGAGATGCTTATTACATCAAAGTATTATTTCTAAATCATTCCTAGTTAATATTCTATCAAGAATAAACATTAATAGAGGCATAAGAATGGTACATGTTATGTTCCTTTTTTTTTTTTTTTATGATGAAGGACATATACTTATCTTAAGGGCAAAGTTATACGAGGTACTTAAAACTAACATGCATTTGTTTGTTAGGAAATAAGTTTACTGAAAGGCCCACTTATGAATTTTATTTAAAAATATTATTTGTGTGTCTATAGAAGTCTCATGTAACAGTTGTGAAAGTGATCTTTTGATTGGAGGTCATCATAATATCTTATCAATAAATTATTATGCTTTGATTTATTTCTTATGTTATCCATCCTTGGTAGCACAATGATTAGATTTTTAGTATAGTATGTACTTGATAGATGAGTGATCAAGATGGAATTTATTGGCCTAAGATATATCAAAGACATCTTATTTATTCTTAATTAATATTGACTCTCAAATCCTTATACAATGTGTGATAAGATAAATAAAAGATGGTCTTTTGTTACATCATCAATGTTAATAATTAATTGCAAGAATTAATAAGATCAAACCACATAAAGGAGATATATTTCTATCCCTTAGGTTTGATTGGATGTCATATGATAAAAGGATTGGATTACACCAAAGAAACTTTCTACTGAAGAGCGATATCAAGTCATTTTGATCATTTTTAAAGATTGAGTGCTCAAGCTAATAATGATATTTAAATATGACTTAATTGATTAGTGATTAAAAATAAATTAAATTAGATTTCGTACATCCTATTTTAAACTAATAAATTTAAAATTGAAACTCGTATTTAATATCAACATGTTAGATAACCTAATGGGTTAGATACAATAAAACTTGATGAGATGCTAAAATGAGATACAATAATTATTACATAATAGAAAAATATTTCTTCAAATTAAGGATTTAATTGTAAGTTCGTAATAAGTTAGGGGAACCAAGCTAGTCTTAGATCTTAGAAGGCCCAGTATCCTAATATGATTAGGATGAAAGGCCACCCTTTATATAAGGAACATAAAGGGCCAACCATTAGGTACTAGATAGGGTAAAAAATGTGTAGAACAAAAGAAAGCAAACTTAGGGTTTTTTCTTAGTGCATTTGGTCAAAAAGGGAGTTAGGATTTTCATTCATACCTCTTATGAACTTTAGCATCTTTGCCATTCTTTTTTCTCTCCTTCTTGAATTATTCAAGTGGTTCTCGAGTAAAGTTCTTATGGATTACTATTACAGGTTGTCCACATTGAATGGTTATGGGTTAGTATAACTCGACTAAGAAGGAAATAATTTCTTTGCTTTTATTCATAAGCTTGTTTGAGATAATCTCACAACTCTATAATTATAATTTAAGCAATGTTATGCATTAATGAAATCCTATGTATGATAAATAAAAATTTTAAAATTGACCTTTTGCATACATATTAATATGATTAGTATAAATAATAGATTTCAAATAACATTAATAAAACTTTGGATTTAATCACTAATTTTAGGCCACTTAGGAAATAACTAATTACATATTCATTAAAGATATTAACTCTACAAATTAGAAAAACAAAAATATTAAGATAATCTTATAAATACTCTTCGTGGTTCAAATTTGTGAAATCAAACACTAGGTCTTCAAATGCATTAAGACCAAAATTATTATGTAATGCCCTTATATACTCTTTCTTTCTTAGGTGATCCTTAATTTTCTCCATTCCCCATCAACATTCTATGACATTGATCTACCTTATCCTCTAGATGACACAAGTTGGTCTAACTTTATAATAGCAAGAGTTTCTTATAACTCAAAGTATATATCTCCCTTATACAATCAACTAGTAAATCAATACCATAAAATTTTGGAAATTCCACTCTAAGATATTAAAGTTAAGGATTACATGAAGAATTTAACAGGGCTAAGATCTAATTTGATACAAAATGTAACAAATATTTATATTGCAAGAATAAAAACTGCAAAATAAAGATTTTTTTATTCGCAATAATTGATGAATCAATCTTATTAATTTGCTTTTTCAATTTAATAAGAATAACTTCTTGTATAAGCTAATATGTTCTACTTCTATTAACCACTTGTAATGAGAAGCAATTAAGACTCTAACCTCAAGGCTACCAACTCATTAACAACCTCCATCTACTTGCTAATATTCCTACTTTTAACTAGCAATAGCATACTAATGCACAAATTTGATGGTTATCAATGAATATTTAATCCTTTAAGTTGTATCTTTCTAACTACAAAGCGATTAAGTATTTGAGCCGCATTATAGATATGAATCAAGAACCTAAAAACTTATACAACATATTTTTTTTCCTTTCTTATTTTTGAACTAACTTATATATGAATTGATGTAGACAATGTAATGCATATTTAAAAATATAAATAAATCATATAAGTTTTATCAATTTCACATTTTACCATCTGTTTTTATTACTAAATGTTTTAAGAAAACTATGAACTTCATTCATAAAATAAATAAATTGTACAACTTGATCTATATATATAATAATAATAACAATACATTAACAAATATGAAAGTATTGAAAAAGTAGACATATTCATAAATTTTTTCACTTAAAATGATTGAACACTCGAAATTGAACTTAGAAAGAAACTGACGCAACTCAGTGACTACTAGAATCATAAAATGACTCTTACAAATTGAAGGTTTAAGGAGCATGATAGCTTGAATAATTGATTTATTACAAAATCATAATTAATTACATCAAGTAACTTCTCAAAATCATAATCTCAATAAGCCAATGTTGGAATCAAGTATACCAATTATAAAATTAACGTTAAGTACATTATACTTTTCTTATTTTTCAAACATTAAATTTATTACTTATAACTACTAATAAACCTCTAAAATTATAAAATTGATAAATGAAACCATAAAATATTATATTCTCTTTATCAGTTTAATCATATAATTATCAATCATTACTAATAATTAAAGTTCTCTAGAATAATCAAAACTTCTCTAAAATATTCAAATATGCATCAATTTTCTATATAACCATTAAACACTTAAGAAGTAACTAACTATTAAGTCAAAATCAGTTTCATATATGTTTAAATTTTCCATACATAAGATTTATTTTCAGCCAAACATATAACACCATCAAATAACTTATAAAATCATAGAATCAATTATCTTAAATCACTTATGGCCACAATTTCACCTTTACACAAAAATTCATCCTTAAATTTTCAAACTATCGATGTAGATTATCACTACAATTTCATATCATGAATTCCACAAGACTCTCATTACACTTAAAGTACTAAGGATAATAATAACACCATAATAAGTCATATATAGATTCTTCCAAACTCAATATGTATTCATCATTAAATCCTAAATCATTACAACCTTTTGACAAAGACTTCTCATAATTATTACTGGATAAATTTAAAATATCTTATCACACATAAACTCATACTTTTAGTTTCTTATATAATTACACTTTGTTTACTAAATTCACCATTCTCTAATTCAATTAATATCATACATATCCACTATATATTATAATCTCATATAACTTCTTAAACCTTCATAATATATTCAACATTAAATATCTATATGGTTCTAATAATGAATCAGTCCAAATAAATGATATCAATTCCTAATATAGCTAACAAATCCTTCCTATATTTATATCTATAAATTCAAAAGCCACATATTATTAGTAATAATTAACATATGTTATTATTACAATAATATCAAATAGTCACCAAATACAATACAATTAACCCTATAAAGATGATAGACATAATCCCTATATAAAAATCCAAATATTGAACCTATATAAGAGGCAAAGAATAAATAGATAAAATAAAAAGATTTAAGAAGCACATGAATTTGATAGATTATAAGACAAATGGTCAAGTAAAAGAAGGTATTCATAAAAATGGAAATACTGAAGCAGAAGCAAAGGAGACTCCAATAGAAGAAACTTCCTAATAATCCCAGACTTAATGAACCTATGGCTCTGATACCACATTTGTATAATTAATTATGATTTTGAAGTAATATTATATTATTGATTTTATGATTTTGGAAGTTATTTGATGTTATTTTATTTTTGGCTAGAAATAAAACTTATATATGAAAACTTAAGGAACATATGAGATTGATTTGGACTTAATAGTTAATTTATTTATTATGTGTTTAAAAATTATGTATAAAATTAATGCATATTTTATAGGTGATATTGGGAGATTGATAATTTTGATTGATATTCGAGAAGTTTTGATTATTCTACAAAATTTGATTATTGGTAATGAGTGATAATGATATTATTATGCATGTAGAGGAGAATGTAATATTTGGTGATTTCATTGATCAATTTTATAATTTTAGAGATTTATTAGTAGTTATAAGTAAAAATTTTAATAAATGAAAGACAAGAAAAGTATAATATGCTTGGTGTATAATTTGTAGATCTAATTCAAATATTGGTTTATTGAAATTACAAGGGATTGGTAAATATTGACACCTGAGTACAATAGAATATCAATAAATGATTTAATAGAGATATGTTTTGTTGATGGATAAAGGTGTTGCTTATGTTAAAAATCAAAAGTGGTTATAAAAGGAGATTTTTTTTTTATATAGAAAAATGATTGTCAATGTTATAATTATTTATTTGGAGATCTTCAAAGAGATTAGTTGTTTAGTTTAAAGAATTAATGAAATTATTATGGATTTATGACTATGGATCTTAAAATCGTTTGATTTGAAAGTTTTGTTGTTTATCATTATTTAGTAAAAGAATTAGAGATATTTATATTTACATATGTACGATTATAATTTTAATTTGCATTTTATGTATTAATTACATGTTATTAAATGTAATCATATGATGATGTAGATAGTGCTATCGATGGTGAACCAACTTATGTGAGTTATATATTGGTGTTTATTTTCAGGTGAGAGATTATATGAATACACTTGAATTAAAAAAAAAATTGATTGTATAATTGAATTTATACACATATTTGCTTATGTGTTTAGAAGTCAAGGAACATATGTTATATGTGTATAAAATGTTTATTAAATATTATTTGTTCTTTGTAATGTCATTGTTGTTATGTATTGTGTTGGGGTAAGATAAGGACTTAAACTCTCATACTGCATCTAAGTTGTATGTAAATATTATATGGATATAGTGTAACGACCATTTTCATTTACAAATCATGGCATTCATGTCTAAAAATACATATGCATAAAGGTTTATTCATCATACATACACATTCCAATATGTATTTAATGTACATATATGTTAACTAATAATAAAGGCTAGTGACCATAAATAAGTTCCTATCTAGATATATGTACATGACACAAGGAGAGAGAAAGTTAAAATTCAGTCAACGACCTGTGGTCCATGTGTCTCTATGCAAAACTCTAAGCACTAAAGTGTCCAATCCTTACGCTTCAATATCTGAAAAATATAAAGAGTTGAAATTCAGCCGACGACCTGTGGTCCATGTGTTTCTATACAAAACTCTAAGCACTAAAGTGTCCAATCGCTATGCTTCAATATCTGAAAAATATAATTGTGATTTGGTGAGTCACGACTCAATGAATAAAAATAATAATAAGATTCTTTTGGCATAACCTACATAAGAATATCATCAGGATACATTACAAGTATAACAATTGACTATGCAAGTACAAGTGTAATAGATTGATCTTTATCGTGACCTTGCAAGGCAAACACTACACCCGGGAATTCATGTGATTTAAGTAACATTTGATTTTGTTGGCCAGCATATAACAAGTGAATCATTTGATCAACAACATGTGCTAATAGGACATATTGGTCCCTTTTCCATATGATTTGTAAGTGTTTGACAAGCCAGTCACAACATACTTTTAGTTTTATATGCAAGTGTTCATTCACAATGGTATACCAAGTAATCATTAAGAGTATATAATTCTCACTTAGTTTGTATTCACTTGTAAAGTGTAATAATTCAATTTCATATACATGTAATAGAACATAATCATATTATAAAATTATCACACATACACATTAGAATCTAATTATGATTTTTACTCACCTTTTGATGTGTCCAACCTTTATGGTAGGTTTTATTCTCTCTCTAAGGCTTCCTTAATGTGTTGAGATCCTAACATTTGATACATATATGGTTATAAGAATGTCAAAATGATTATGAATGCTTGGTATGCATCTATGGCATGATCCATGCATGTGGACCTAGTGTTTATGCATATTTTCCTTATATGACAGTCTGACCTTGCTATATTCTCACAGTAATAACTCTAGATATACTTATCCAAATGACTTGATTCTTTTTTTAGAATACACTAGACACCTAATTATACAACATATTAAAATTTCATGTCATAATCCAAATAGAAAATGTGGTGAATTTTTGAAATTTACCTTCTTTCAATGTTATCTCAGTATGAGTAGGTCTTAAATTCTTAGGTATATCTCAAATTGTACAAATCCAATTGCAAAAATGATCTACCAAAAGTTACAAAGCATATAAAAGAATATTTTTCATGTTTTACTCATTGTCTAATTCATTCTATAAAGTCACAAAAATAAATGACCTATCTCATGGTGAGTAGGTTTTCAACATGGTGACAATCAGTCATGATGAAGGGGTTATATCTCAACAACCATGCTAAATTTGGTGAAAATATTTTACAGGCATGTAGATAATACATAAATATACAAATTTTAAGTTTAACACATCATCAAATTCTGAATCTATGGCCATCAAATTCTTAGAAAATAGAATTATAAGACTGATGAGGTTTCATCTGGGTACAAGGTTAGTCACAATCAATAAGCCATATCTCTTACTGCACAACAAATCAGTGAAAACTGCTATATAGGCATTTAGAAGGGATATAAACCTATATATTTCATGTTTTACACTTTTTCTAAATCAGCACATTAGGTCATCAAAATATATGAAAACAGAAAGACTAAGGTGATTTCGATTAGTTGTGAACCAACCCTAATAAAAGAGCCATATCTCCTCACACATAAAATCAAGCAAAAATATTTCACATGCTCTTAGATGGGACATAAAACTATAGCTTTCATGTTTTACACTTTTCTTAATTCCTCTTTTAGGGTTATGAAATTATGGGTACAAAATTCTGCTTTAACAACAAAACCAACACAATCGGCTCTTGTTTCTCTTGAATTTCAATTTTCATACATGAGCTTTACCTCGAATACTCTATAATTCTGACTCATCATCCATGATTAACATGTCATGAGGGATTTATTTCATATGGGAAGAAGATAAATTAACTTACCTATTCTCCCAGAACCAGAAAAGCTTAGGATTTCTTCTTATACAACTCACTCTTCTCCCCCTCCTTCTTTTTCTTATTCTTCTTCTTGTTCTTGTTCTTGTTCTTATTCTTCTTCCTTTCTTTATTTCTTCTTTAGTTCTCTCTTGCTTCTGCTGCCCCTCACATTTAACCTCTCTATTCTTATCATAACGGCTGAAAAATTCCACTCGTAAACCTATTGTAATAAGATAAAATCATGATGTCTCATTTCCATTGGTTGGAAGTTCACTTTTCCTCTTTATACCCTCTTCTTCACTCCTTCATCACCTCTATCTATCTCCTAATCCCCATATGCTCCTTATACTTTTAAATAAGATTTAAAACACCATTATTTATGATACTATAACATGCACACAACATAAGATAATTTCTCATGCAACTATGCAAACATTACATATATGTTCAAGTCTTCCAAATGTAATGACGCAAGTGTCATCGTCGTGCTTATCCAGTTCACATATCTAAATGATCATTTATCCAATGCTTGTGTTCATGTGGGATTGCAAATCATTTATGCAATGAATAGGTTCATGTGAGAATGCCAATGAATATGGATAGGGATGTTAAATTTCTTCCCCTCTTATGGAGAATTTCATCACCTGTAAATAAATGTGGATATTGTCGTTTAATGTTTAGTCTAGTTTCTCATGTAGCCTTTTCTTATGAGTGGTTTCTCCATAACACCTTAACCAATGGGATTTCTTGATTTCCTAACTGTTTTGTTTTATAACCAATGATTTTCACTAGCTCTTCAATGTAACTTATATCATCTGCAATTGTTATTGCTGGATCCCTAAGTATATGTGTAGGATCAGGCTGATACTTTATGAGCATACTCACATGGAATACATCGTGAATCTGAGCCATCTTTGGTGGTAATGCTAGCCTGTAAGCTAATGGATCGATTTTTTCTAAGATCTCATATGGTCCTATGTATCGAGGACTTAGTTTTCCGTTCTTGCCAAATCGAATTATTCCTTTCCATAGTGAAACTCGAAGGAACACTCTGTCTCTAACTTCATATTCTATTTCTCTTCTATATTGGTATGTATAGCTCTTTTGTCTATCTTGTGTTGCTTTAAGTTTGCTTTGATTACCTTAACCTTATCCATAATGTCATGCACTTGTTATGGCCCTTATAAAACACACATCGCTTCTTCATCCTAATAGATAAGACTTTGATATTTTCTTCCATATAGTGCTTCATATGATGCCATTTGTATACTACTATGATAATGATTATTATAAGCAAATTCAATCAAGGCAATATATTTATCCCATGCACCTTTAAACTCTATCACACAAGCTCAAAACATGTCTTCAAGTGTCTAAATTATCCTTTCTGATTGCCCATCTGTTTGAGGATGAAAAGCAGTACTAAAACTCAACTTGGTACCGAAAGTCTGTTATAAACTGACCTAAAATTGAGACATAAATTGTGGATCTCTATTTGATACAATGGACACTAGAACATCATGTAATCTGATAATTTTAGCCACATATTTCTTAGCTAAGTGCTTAAATGAACTACCCCATCGAACAACCAAAAAGTGGTATGACTTAGTTAGTCTATCAATGGTCACCCACATAACATTATTTTTCTTCAAAGTCTATGGTAAACCACATACAAATTCCATGGTTGTTCTTTCCCATTTCCATATTGGAATCATCAATGGTTTCAATTTTTTAGCTGGTGTTTGATGTCCCATTTTGATCTACTGACGAGTCAAACATGTTGAAACACAGGTTGCTACATCTTTCTTCATTTTAGGCCACCAAAAATGAGATCGCAAGGTATTATACATTTTCATCATTCCTAGATGCATGACATATGGAGCATTATGCACTTTTTTAGGATTTCTTTTTGCAAGTTATCAACATTAGGCACACAAATATGAGAACCTAACATTAAGGCATCATTTCGAATATCAAAATCACCATGTCTCCCCTATTTTACCATTTCAATCATTCTATGTAACTTTGGATCCTTACCCTGTGCTTTTTTAATTCGAACATGCAATATTGGTCTCACTTGAAAAGTAGCAATCAATGCTTCATTCTTTTGTATGTTTAGTTCCATATTCATAGCTCATAATTGAACTAAAAGATAATGGAAATACCTGTAAATGAGTTACACTGCTTCTTGATTTTCTACTCAAAGCATCAACAACCACATTTGCCTTCCCTGAATTATACTTAATGATGCAATCATAATCCTCAAATAGTTCTAACCACCGCCTCTATCTCATGTTTAATTATTTTTGGCTCATCAAATACTTCAAGCTTTTGTAATATGTAAATATCTAAAAAGTTTCTATGTACAAGTAATGTCTTCATATTTTTAAAGCAAACACAATGACGGTAAGTTCTAGGTCATGTACTGGGTAAGATAATTCATAAGGTTTCAGTTGTCTCGATGCATATGCAATGACCTTACCTTGTTGCATTAAAACACATCCCAAATCATGATGAGAGGCATCATTATAAACTATAAATCCTCCATTACCAGTAGAAATGGTTAACACTAGAGTATATGACAATCTATCTTTTAATTCATCCAAACTCTCTTAAAATGCTTTAGACCACTGAAATGCTACATTTTTCTGAAGTAACTTAGTAAAAGGATTAGCTATAAGTGAAAACCCCATAATAAATCGACGATAATACTTAGCTAGTCCTAAGAAACTTCAAACTTCTGCAACATTCTTTAGGGTTTCCTATTTTACTATTACTTCAATTTTGTTTGGATCCACCTCTATGCCTTTTTCAGAAACTATATGTCCTGAAAATACCACATGGTCAATCCAAAACTCTCATTTGCTTAATTTAGCAAATAATTATTTTTCTCTCAAAATTTGCAACATAATCCTTAAATGTTGTTCATGCTTTTCTTTGATTCTTGAATACACCAGTATGTCATCAATAAACACAATTATAAATTTGTCTAAGTAAGGCTGAAACACTTTGTTCATAAGAGCCATAAATGCAGCTGGTGCATTAGTCAAACCAAATGGCATCACTAAAAATTCATAATGCCTATACCTGCATTGAAAAGCTATCTTTGGTATGTATGGGTTTTAAATTTTGAGTTGATAATATCCCGATTTCATGTCAATTTTAGAAAACACTCGTGCTTCTTGTAACTGGTAAAACAAATCATCTATCTTTGGTAAAGGATACTTGTTCTTCATAGTAACCCCATTTAACTGCCTATAATCAATACACAACCTCATTGTCCCATCTTTCTTTTTAACAAATAATACTGGAACACCCTAAAGTGACATACTAGGTCTGATGAATCCTTTTTTAAGTAGTTACTATAATTGGGTCCTTAATTCTCTTAGCTCAATTGGAGCCATCCTATAAGGTGGAATGGATATCGATGCAGTTTCTAAGACTAACTCAATTATGAATTCTATCTCCCTATCAGGTGGCAAACCAAGTAAGTCAGTTGGGAAAACATCTGGCATTTACCACAAAAATATTCCTAAGTAATTCATTTATGAACCTTGTGTCTACCACATGTGCCAAATAAGCCTCACAACCATTTTTAATCATACGAAAAACCTTGATAGCAGAAACTAGACATGGAGGTATAATTTGCCTTTCCCCTTGAAACACAACCATTTCTATGATTTGGAGATTCTAGAACACCTTCCTTAGTAAAACAATTCACTATTGCATGATATTTGGACAACTAGTCCATGCCCAGTATCACATCAAATTCATGGAGTGGCAATAGTACTAGATCAACATTCAACTCAACGTCATCGATGTGAATCACACAATTACGACATACCTTATCCATAATCATCGCATCTCTCGAAGGAGTGCTAACACATAGATTAAAACCTAAAGGTTAATGCTTACTATAAAATTATAACGCCATGTTCAATGAAATGAATGAATGTGTGGAGCCAAGATCAATTAATGTATTAACTTCTAATGGAGAAAAAGTTTACCAGTGCTTACTTTTAGAGCAACAATAGTTTTTTGCCTGGTCATGGAAAATACTCTGGCCTATGTCAGGGGTCTAGAACTCTGACCTTTTGATATGCTCATACCATGGCCAATTGTGGTTGTTCTACCTCTACCTCTACCCTGCCAAATGATACTCCAAGTCCACGTGCCTTTGAAACTTCAACTGTGGATTCTAATGTAACTCTGCCTCCCTCCGACATTCTAGATCTTTCAGGACAATCTCTAAGCATATGATCAACAGACCCACAAAAGTAGCACCCATCAATCAATTTTCTACATTCACCCATATTTTGTTTGCCACAATGTACACGTGAGGGTCATTATTGTATAACTTGGCCTTGACCTCTGCCTGCATATAATGAAACTCCTAATCTTCTACCTCTATAGCTAGAGTAACCACCCCTAGCACTGGATTGTGATGGAATATAATCTCTACATTTACTTTTCTTTCTATTAAAATCTCCCATAAACTCAATAGACCCTCTTTTTACTCGTTATTCTATCATTTCTTTTTCTAATCTTTCCACCCTGATTGCAGCAGCTTTTAGCTTGGTATAACTTTTAAGATCTGCAATTGTGATCTTACTTCTGATCTCATATCTTAGTCCCTCTTTAAACTTTTGATATTTGTCTTTGTCAGTGGCTATCATGAAGGAGGCATAATGAGATAATTGATTAAATTTTGCCTCATACTCTGTTATAGTCATCTCTCCCTGCTTAGGTTCAAAAATTCCCTTCTTTATCATCTTTGTACACTTCTGACATATAATTATTGTTGAACGCATGAAGAAAATGATCCCATGTAAGCACTGAAGGCTGGACATCATTCCCTTAAATGGTTTTCCACCAATCATTTGTATCCCCCTGTAATAGCAACACTGCATGATCAAACTTTTCTTCTGGTGTGTATTTGATTAAATTCAAAACTCTCTGTGTTCCTTTTAGCCATGTCTCTGCCACTGATGGATTTGTGGTACCACTGAAGTCTCTTTGAATTTCTAGAACTTGCACTATTGGTTCACTAATCCTATGTTATGGTTACCCATGAGATATGTGTTATGCATGAGAATGTGTACGAGATCTAACTCTGTCAATAGGTTAATCTCTTAATGTTTGACAAGATGTTATTATGCAATGCAAATCGACTGACTCCTCTCTCCTTGGTGAGCCATGGGTACTACCATGACTACCTTCTGCTAATGCCCTATAGACATATGTGACTATGTCATATGATAATGCATAATAATGCAAAAGTCATGTCATGTTCATATGTATGTCCTTATGGAACCTATCCCTCCTATGATACCAAAAACTATAACAACCATTTTCATTTACAAATCATGACATTCATGTCTAAAAATACATATGCATAAAGGTTTATTCATCATACATACACATTCCAACATGTATTTAATGTACATATATATTAACTAATGATAAAGGCTTGTGACCATAAATAGGTTCCTATATAGATATATGTACATGACACAATGAGAGAAAGAGTTAGAATTCAGTCAATGACCTATGGTTCATGTGTCTCTATGCAAAACTCTAAGCACAAAAATGTCCAATCCCTATGCTTCAATATCTGAAAAATATAATTGTGATTTGGTGTGTCACGACTCAATAAATAAAAACAATAATAAGATTCTTGTGGCATAACTAACATAAGAATATCATCAGGATACATTACAAGTATAACAATTAACTATGCAATTGCAAATGCAATAGATTGACTTTTGTCGTGACCTTGCAAGGCAAACACTGCTCCCGAGAATTCATGTGATTCAAGTGACATTTGATTTTGTTATCTAGACCAACCTTTATGGTAGGTTTCATTCTCTCTCTAGGGCTTCCTCAAAGTGTTGAGATCTTAACATTTGATACATTCATGGTTATAAGAATGTCAAAATGATTATGAATGCTTGGTATGCATCTATGACATGATCCATGCAAGTGAACCTAGTGTTTATGCATATTTCCTAATATGACAACCCGACCTTGCTACATTCTCACAGTAATAACTCTAGATACACTAATCTAAATGACTTGATTCCTTTTTTCAAATACACTAGACACCTAATTATACAAAATATTCAAATTTCAGGTTAACATAAGCCAAATAGAAAATGTGGTGAATTTTTAAATTTTGCCCTCTTTCAATGTCATCTTAGTCTGAGTAGGTCTTATAGTCTTGGGTATATATTAAATTGTACAAATCCAATTGCAAAAATGAGGAAACCAAAATTTACAAAACATATAAAGAAACATTTTTCATGTTTTACTTATTGTCTAATTCAGTCTATAAAGTCACCAAAATAAATGACCGATCTTAAGGTGAGCAGATTTTCAACATGGTGACAATCAGCCATGATAAAAGGGCAGTATCTCAATAGCCATGTTAAATTTGGTGAAAATATTTTATAGGCATGTAGATAATACATAATATACAACTTTCAAGTTTAAAACATCACCAAATTCTGAATCTATGTCCATTAAATTCTTAGAAAACAAAATTATAAGACCGATGAAGTTTCATCTGGGTATATGGTCAATCATAATTAATGAACCATATCTCTTTTTGCATAACAAATCAATCAAAACTGATTTGCAAGAATTTATAGGGGATATAAACCTACAAATTTCATGTTTTACACTTTGTCTAAATCAAGACATAAGGTCATCAAAATATATGAAAACAGAAAGACTAAGATGATTTCGGTTGGTTGTGAACCAATCCTAATGAAGGAGTCATATCTCCTCACACACACAAAATCAAGCAAAAATGTTTCACAAGCACTTAGATGGGACATAAAACTACAACTTTCATATTTTACACTTTCCCTAATTTCTCTTCTAGGGTTATAAAATTGTGGGTAAAAAATTCTGCTCTAACAACAAAACCAACACAATAAACTCTTGTTTCTCTTAAATTTCAATTTCCATACATGAGTTTTACCTCAAATACTCCATAATTCTGACTCAATGCATGATTGACATGTCATGAGGGATTAATTTCATATGGGAAGAAGATAGATTAACTTACCTATTCTCCCATAACTAGAAAAGCTTAGGATTTCTTCCTAGGCAGCTCACTCTTCTCCCTCTACTTCTTCTTCTTCTTCTTCCTTTCTTTTTTTCTTCCTTAGTTCTTTTTTTCTTCTGTTGCCTCTCACATTTAACCTCTTTATTCTGATCCTAACGGCTAAAAAATTCTACTCATAAACCTATTGCAACAAGACAAAATCATGGTGTCTCATTTCCATTGTTTGGAAGTTCACTTTTCCCCTTTAAACCCTCGTCTTCACTCCTTCATCACCTTCATCTATCTCCTAATCCCCATATGTTCCTTATAGTTTTAAATAAGCTCTAAAACACCATTATCTATGATACTATAACATGCACACAACTTAAGATAATTTGCCATGCAACTATACAAACATTACATATATGTTTAAGTGTCCCAAATGTAATGATGCAACTGTTATCGTCGTGCTTATCCAATTCACATATCTAAATGATCATTTATCCAATGCTTATGTTCATGTGAGATTGCAAATCATTTATACAATAAATAGGTTCAATGAGAATGTCAATGAATAAAATATATACAACATATCTAGTCCTTAAAAAAAATTTCGAAAACGAGTAGATTTTTAGAGTTTACTTTTAAAATAAAGAATAAAAAAAATAGAAAATTAAAAGAGAGACGCTACAAATAAGAGAGCGATAAGGACAAAACTAGACTGGCTAGGGGTTATATTTCTAAGAAAAGGATAGTGTCTTTTATTATTGAATTTGATAGTGATCAATGTTTGAGATTAGCAAAAGTAAACACCTAAAAATTAATAAGCCGCTACGTATTGCCTCATCACTAATCGGAAATTTGAATCTAATCTTGGACTAGATGCTAGATTATTTTAACTTCAGCAATTCTACTCTTTTGGGTTAGATCGGTTTCCATTCATGATAAATATAGAGCCTATTATATAGGGGACCTCTCTTAATTTGGTTTTCGCTCTATAAATGTAAGAAACTACTTGGACAAAAATTAAAAGCCTAAGATTGTCTTAATTAAAGGTTACTTGTAAGTGTAGATGGTGGTAAAGTAATTCCGACAATTCAAAAGCAATGACTGTTAGATTGAACCTTCTTAATTAGGCCTACTCCAGGCAATCATTTTACCTTTTGCTTTTTCACTCTCTTTTCTTCCCCCTACCAGTGCATGCATTATCAATTATTACTTTGGTTGTTATGGCATCGTTTTCCTAGTTTGAAGTTTTTTTTTTTTCTTTTTTCTTTTTTCTCTTTAGTTTGTCGAAGAATTTTTTAGAATTAGATATAGCAGTGAGAATTTTTTATGCAATTAAAAAATTCGATCAGAATTTATTTAATAAAATTTAATTTGATCCAAAATTTAAAAAAATATAAAATAATCTGACTTAATCTGTTGGTCTCCTAAAACTTATTTGATTATAATTCAAATAGAAATTACTCAAAATTCATTAGATTTAAATTATTAAAAATATTTAATTTTTAAATCAAAATAATATTTTATTTATTTTAAAAAATTTAAAATTTGTGATACGACTCGTTTTAACCTTATAACTTGATTTGATCCATCCTATGTAATTCAAAATATTTTAAATTCCTATATGTTTATCTAATAATATGATTTGATCCATTCTACCACAACTTAAAGTAACTGAATTCAAATCCATATATATATATATATATATATATATATATATATATATATATATATATTGAAATTAATTCAATCTAAATTTGATCTGAATTAAATTTGTTCCATGCCATCCATTTGACACCTCCAGTTAGAAATCTTAGCTAGTATGTTATAACGGCTAATCTCAAAATTATTAATTTTGCGTGCTTTTTTCTTATTATTTGATATGCCTTTGTCTTAACTATTTTTAATAGGCTTAGGTTTTTTTTTATTTTTTTATTTTTTTATTTTTTTTGAGGAAAATGTAATGAACTTGGATTAAGAAATAGAGGAAATATAAAACGGAACCACTTATCTGATGTGAAGAGGCACCTTTTCCATCAGCACAACTTCAATCTTGTTCGAGTGGAAAGCAAACCTAGAAAGCTTATGTGCAGTAACATTGCGAAGTCTGAAATAAAATCCACAATATTTTCATATAGATTTAAAATTTAATTTGCGCTTTATTACCTAAATTATTAAAAATATAGACCATTTTGGTCCTCAATATTTTTTATCCTATAATGCAGGAGTTAAGTGTTCACACTTTAATAACTTTTTTCTTTTATGAATTTCCTATTTACCAATAAGGTATTAGTTATACTATATTTTTTTATATATAAAGTAAGATTATTAAATTCTAAATAATAGAAACAAACATGTATTTTGGTTTAACTCTATGTTTTTATACAACTAATATTTTCTAAATCAGTATTTTCACGAACAGCATTATTTAATGGCTTTTACATTATGCATGATGGGCGGGGTAGGAAGGGGATGATATAGAAACAAAAAGTATTGACCCTATTGTGTTTATTGAAGAGAGGGAAAATATTGTTGTTGTCTTTGGATGAGAAATAGGTAAGAAAGTTTTAAATATAACAAGATGAATGACACATTTATAATAAAGGTGCCTTAGCTTTTAATCCATTTGTAATGAAAATACTTTACGATAAAATGTTAGACTTTTTTTTTTTTTTTTGGAGGAAATGATTGGGCTTCGATGCCTCTTAGTCAAATTGTTCTCATAAAATTTATTGTCCATTTATATTAGAGTGTAATTTAACTCAAAATTTTAATTCGATTTGTTTGATTCAAAGTGATTTAATTCAAAATTGATTTACCTAATTTATTGATCCATTCAAATTAATATGATCCTAATGTTGAAATTATTTGAATATGATTTAATTTAAATTATTAAAAATATTTAATAATTTAAAAATTATTAAAGTACTACTTTTTATTTAAAAAATTAAAATTATAAGTGACCCAATACAAATTTGAAAATTGACTTGAATTATTTTACCAAAATTAACTCAATTTAAAATTAGTTTGACCCGATTTGATTTCATCTCATCCGATCTGATATGTCTGTCATATATAATTTATATAGATTCACATTTTAAATTTTAATTCATATTAGAAAAACATTAAAAGAATTAAGATACTTAACATAATTTAATTCAATTTTATTTTACACGAGATCAAATGTGAAAGGTTTTTCCTTTAATCGAAGAGATCATCTCCATCTTTCGAGATAATGTAAGATTATTAATGGAAAAAAAATCACTAATAGTGATTATGATATATTGGATAAATTATCAATGATATATACAATTGTATGGTCAATCACGAGTATTCATGAGCTTTGAGGGGTGGTGGGGCTCTTGGACCTTCTACTTTCACATGCTTCAATGGGTAAAACCTCTGGGTTCCGAATGAAAAGCATTGAAGAAGAAGACACTACAAGAAAATTAACACCACTCATCATTTTGGTGAACTAAGGGAACTTTAATTATCAACTTTAACCTAGGGATTGAAGACAACAATGATTTGGTTGTTATCAGTCTTTGTCTCTGTTTTTCTTTTTTCGGTCCCGTTCAATGGATTCCTTTGTACACTGAAATAAAGGTTCAGAGGCAAGCAAAATAATAAAAGGGGTTGGTGGTACACCTCGTAGCATGCATACATAGACAAGATTGCCTACACATTAGGAAGGTCTAGGAAGACATTACCGTTTCCATTATGAAATGGGCACGCAAGCTAGCTGCGTTCGATGTAGAAAATTATTAAAATAGGTCCGTATAATATATACTAAAATTATCAAATAATCATGTATCTATTGAAAATCATGGATAGTATAGTAACTGATATATCTCTTAAATAATAAATAATAGCAAAGTTATAACTAAAAATGAATAGACAAATTTAATTAGTAAAACTCATTAAAACGATTAAACACTTTATATAAAAACTAAAAAATGATGTGCATAAAAGAATAAAAATGAAAATTGAGTTATAGAATATCTATATATTAATTTATCATTTAGATAAAAAATTAAAGAAAAATACTAATTAAAGAAAAAAAAATAACGGATTGGGTTGTTGTAATTGAATCGATCTCGAGAATGATTGTGGTAAAACATAAGTCTTTGCATGCGGCAGTAAATTATTGGGTCCGATTTGACCCTAAAAAAAAAAAAATTATTGGGTTCCTAGAGAAAATAAAAGTGAGTGCCATTACCCATTATATAAAGCAATTCTCTACAAATTGACCCCACTGCATTATATCCGCCAATCCAAACTAGCGGCCTTGCCCTTTTGACTTGGGTGGGCATATGACCGGAGCCTTCGATGTGGTTGTACAGTCTAAATTGTTTGACAATAATCAAGTCATTGTTTTATCAAATACATGAGCCTAACCAACAATATTTGAATTGAGAGTCACGCGAATTATGACATGACATTTTTCTATCATATCAATCTTAATTCAGCGACTTGTTATAATGGGTTTTTTATTGCCTGGATATTAAAATTCTGACTACGCAACTTATGAGATTATTACAGTTTATAAAATCTTGATGTGTTATTTATTAAAATTTTAACACAACATCATTAAGTGAAGTCAAGTTATCATATTAACAATATGTTTAGTTGTTCAGAGTGATTGTTTTCGTATGGTCCAAGGGCTTCAAATGATCTCACTTGGGAATAATTCTCATGAATATTAGATCACGTGTTGATGACCTTTCTTACGCTCATGTTCTAGGCTTGTCAATGAGGCAGCCAATGCTATTGCTAAACTTGCTCTTGCTCTTCATGATTGTTATAGAAACATAGAAAAGAGAGAATAAGAGACTAATATTTTTGTATATTTGTGTACAATAGATTACAACTTATTTATAATAAAGCTAGAAATACAATATATGAAATAAGGTTGATTAAAGATCAACTTATAAAGGAAAATACATGTATAACTAATTAGGAGTCTATCTACTAATAATTAGAAATATATCAACCAAAGAATCAAGGAGCTAATAATGCTAATTATGCTAATATTCTCCTCAAACTCAAGATGGCAATGTATCAACTATCTAAACATGTATAACTAATTAGGAGTCTATATACTAATAATTAGAAATATATCAACCAAAGAATCAAGGAGCTAATTATGCTAATATTCTCCTCAAACTCAAGATGGCAATGTATCAACTATCTAAAGTTTGCTAACTAGAGTGCTAAAGCGACAAAAAGAGTGACCTTTGGAAAAAAATATTTGTTTTCTAATCCTCAGAAGAGACAAGAATGTACCTTAAAGTACATGATGACGAATAAAATGACAATCAATCTCAATATATTTAGTACACTTATGAAAGACATCATTATAAGGAATCTGTATGACACGATTTTCACAATAAAAGGGAGTAATAAATTAATGATTAATTTTCATATTATATAGTAACCATCATAAAAATAATAGTTTAGAAGTAGTGTTAGCAAGAGAATGAGAGGCAACTATTTGCTCTTTGCTCTACCAAAATATAAAAGAATTTTCAAGAAAGAAGCAATTACCAATAGTACTGTGTCTATCAGTAGGACCTCTGTCATCATAATATACCAATAAATTAAAAGAGGAAGAACTAGAGTAGTATAGTCTATGAAACAAAATGCCCTTGATCTAATGGATGATGCAAAACACAACATAGTGAGTAGTATGAGGAATAAACATGAACTGACTCATAATATGAACAACATAAATGATATTAGGATGAGTAATAGTAAGATACATAAGACTACCAACCAATTGTTGATATAAAGTGCAATCACTAAAGAGAGTACCATTCGTGGTTGAAAAAATGGACATTCGACTTAATAGAAATGCTAACAATCTTAGTATCAGTAAGTCATGCATGAGAAACAAGATCAGTGGCATACTTGGCATGAGGTAGATAATATTTAGATTGGTCGAATGAAATCTCAAGGCCTAAAAAATGATTTAGTCAACTAAGATACTTCATTTGAAACTATTTGCTAAGAAAAGACTAAATCTAAAATGTCCTATAAATCTTCACTAGTAATAATCATGTCATCCATATAGAGTAGAAGTAACAAACTTGAGAGGTCTTATGAATGAACAAGGCATGATCATAAGTGCTAAATTGAAAACTAAACTGATAAACAATAGAGTTGAATTTAGAAAAACATGCTTGAACAACCAACTTAAGTCCACATAGAACCGCATAAAGATGACAAACCTAATTAGAGAGATGGTTATAACCAGGAGGAGACTGCATATAAACCTCTTTAAAAAGATCTCCATTGAGAAAGACTTTCTTAACATCCATCTAAAATAGTTACTAATGCTTGGTAGCAATAATCGCAATAAGACTGTGAAAAAAAGTGAGACAAGCTGCTGAGGTAAAAGTCTCCTCATAATGAATGTATTTATGAACCCTTTAACTACTTATCTAGCATTATACCTTTTAACTGAACCATTTGGTCAATTCTTCATTTTATAAAGTCATTTATGACCAACCATAGATTTATCTAGATATAGGTTAATTAAATCCCAAGTATGAACGGTTATAAGAGCTTGAATTTCTTCTGCCATTGCTTTTTAACATAGAGGGTCAGAACTAGCAACACAATATTAGTAAAGTACTAGTGAAAATATAAAAAAGAATCGAAGATTTAATGAACCTACCGTAATGACTTGATGAAGTATTAGAATGATCAAAATCTAATTTATCAGAGAGAACCAAAGGTTGAAAAAAATGCAAAATTGGAGGATCCATAGCTAAGGTAGATGCATTAAGAGAGTTTATAGGTCATGTAGTAATGTGAGATCTATCAAAAGAAGGATTAGTAAGACATGCAGATAAATCATCAAGAAAAATGAAATAGTATGATCAATGGAAAAAATGTGAAGATGTTATGGTAACATGAAATGGGGAAAGACTTAGGAACATTTTATGTCCTAGAAGGTAACATGATGGGATATGTGAAGACATTTGGTAAGAGGATCCCAACATCGATACCCTTTATGTTTAATACATACTCGAAAAAAACAACATAAATGTGATTTTGATTCTAATTTGGTATATTCATGGGGTTATAAAAGAACAAAACAAGCACAACTAAAACACAAAGATACTAGTAATTAGGACAATGGTCATATAGACATTCATTAGAAGTGTTACTAATAATAAGAAAAGGAATACGATTGATGGTATAAACAATAGTGAGAGCTACTTCCCTTAAAAAATTTCAAGATAAGAGGAAGAGATTAAGTAAGATAGAACAGTGTCAATAATATGCTTATGTTTTCATTTCTACATGCCTATTTTATGTAGAGGTACATGGACAAGATCTATGAAAAAAGATTCCATTTTATGAAAGAAATTGTGTGATGACATAATCGTTATATTTTATGTCATATTAGTGCAAAAATTTTGATGATATAAAAAAAAAATACGTTTTAATCATAGTGGTAAACTGAATATAAATTGTAAGTAGTTTAGATTTGTTTTGCATAAGATAAATCCACATGTACCATGAGAAATCATCAATAAAGATCATAAAATAATGAGAACCACACATGGTATTATGAGGTGGAAAACGATAAATATCAAAATGAATAAGATCAAAAGGTGTAAAAGAAACATAATAACTTATATGAAAAGGGAAAGCATGATGTTTGGAAAGATGACATGAAATTATAGGTGATAACAATAATAAAACTTTGATATGATAGTTAAAGAGATGATAGCTCAAACAATCGACCAACCATGTGTCTTGTACTAATGATCTTCCCTATTCATGGATCCTGCACAGTATAACCATGAGTTGAAAAATATAATTCAACACCAAATTCACATAATTTTTCTAATAGATATAAGAGTTAAAGATAATTTAGTAACTAAAAAAGTATTAAGTAGTGACCAAAGAGGTGTTGAAACAAATCTGACGTTATTGATAGTTGAAGTTGCTTTATCAACAATGTGGATAATTGGTGTAATAAAAGCAAGTAACTTGGAAATAAACAGAGTGAATTTGAAGTCATATGATTGTAACCAGCATAATCGAAATACCATGATAAGGAAGTCCCTAGAGTGACATACAAGACTAGATTAGAAAAAGTACTAGAATAATGTTGGAGCTAGTTAATAAGAGCTTGGAGATCTCTAAGGGAAAATTTAGATAAGTGTTATTAGAAGAAGCCTCAGCTATAGTAGAATTCAAAGCCTACAAACTTGTAGATAAGGAGTTTTGATCAGAAGCCTTTTTTGCTTACAAATGATGGCATCTATAAATAGTATGAGTAGTTTACTTATAATAATTATATAAAAAAAAACTCCTTTTTGATGATTTAAAGGAATTTGAAAAAGTAGTAGACATAACCAGAGTGATAGGAGTAGCAAGAACAACACCGGTAGATTATAAAGATCTCTCATCTCAAAGTATTTTTAAATGAGTTTCCTCAAAAGTAAATCTTTGATCATAACTTTAAGAGAAGGCAATAGGCTACAATGAAGTAAAGTGCTACTAATAGGTTTATACTCATTCCTAAGAGCCATCAAAAAGTGCCAAACATATGGAGGTCATAAAGCTACTATCCCATTCAAGTTCATATTGTGTTAATTGATCTCAAAGAACTTGTAGTTTAGATTGTGAATGGTCTGCTCAGGTTGTTGCTTTATGCGATGAAGACATTTATTGAGTTGAAACCGATGCACATCATCAAAAATAGAATAACAAGCTTGTAAGAAATTGTATACCTTTTTAAAACAGTCACAAATTATAATTTGATGCTTGCTTGTGAAACTAAGTAAATATTTGATGATTTTTCCCTTCCCATTTTTCAATCATTTCAACAAATTTATCTCCTATTTCATTAACGTTTTTAGTAGTTTTAGGGATCTCATTAGTCACATGTCGCCATAGAAGGCATCCTTTGAGAAAACTACACATTTTTCGAGACCATAAATTACAATTTAGGCCATTGAAGGTAGCAGTGATGGGATGAGAGACATGTTGAGCAACTTCAGGGGAATCTATAAGGAAAAGATAGAACTCACAACAAAATCAAGGGAGTATCTTAAAATTGACCTTAAAAAAACAAAAAAAAATGTAAATAGTAAACTTAATAAGATAAATAAAAAAAATCTTAATGGTGATTTTGATGCAAAGAAAATCAATAAACTCTTGTCAAAAGCTCTGATACCATATTACTGAAACATAGAGAAGAGAGAATAAAAGACTAATATTTCAATTTACCTATATACAATGAGTTGCAATCTATTTACAATACAACTAAGAATACAATACATATAAGGCTAATTAAGGATCAACCTATAAAGGAAAATACATTAACTTATGAAAAAAAAAATATATACAACTATTGGATTAAGGTAATTAACCCTAAGTCTTAGGCCTCTTTTGATCTTAACAAAGGGGATTGATCATTTCTAATGATTCAAATTAGTGTTGTTTTGTAGTCTTTTTTATTTGTCTTTAAGTTAGAAGTTAGATAGAAATTTTAGTCTTCAAAGAATGTGAAGTAACTTCTATATCACGACTGCAATCTATGATTCACGATTGCGATCCATTAGAAGACTTGCTATAAGATCAGACAGACGAAATCGCGGAGTCATTCTCTGCTGCGACTCATCTAAAGGAAGAACTTGAAAAGCGACAGATGATTTAACAGTGTAAATCTTGCCTCAGTAGTGACTGTGAATTTCAAAGTAACTAAAGATGCAATCAAGTCCACAATCACAGCTTGACAAGTGTCCCAGTAATAGTTAGAAGTCAAAAATTGCGATGAAAACTTCTTAGTAGCGACTACAAACCCAAAAGAAGAAGATGAACACTTTTGGCAAAAGAATTTGCGTTCAGAGTCGCGTCCTATATAAGATAAATCGCGACAACTACTTTTGAGAGCAGGTAAAAGACAATGACTATATTTTCCTAATGAACTAATCATAAGTTGCCATATGGACTAGTCGTTAGACACAAATGGGGTTTTCCTCATGAAATTTGGAATTCGCGACCGCCAATGAGTAGTAGCGACCGTGAATCCTGACTGTCAAACATTTAATACGAAAATCTGTCTAGCACACTTTGATGATTTTGTACCAGTTTTATTACAACGTCTCTTTGGTGGTAGAGGCTATAAATACCTCACTAAATAGATGTAAATACAAGAGAATTAATACCTTTATAACCAAACTCTTGCAATTTTGCTACTCACTCTTTTTTATTCTTTAAGTCATTATTGGGTGTGAGCATTAACACCAAGTGTAATAAGTTATAGTGTAAGCTTGTTAAAACACTAAGAGAGGTTATTGTGTGAGCTTGTTAAAACACAAGTTGTAAAGGTTATTGTGTGAGCCTAAAAATACAAGTGTGTAGGTTATTGTGCGAGCCTTCAAAACACAAGTGTAAAAGTTTGGTGTAAGCTTGAAAACACCTTTGAAAGATAGTGGAATATCCAATTTCTAAGAATTAGGGAGTGGACGTAGGGTTGATTATACCCAAACTACTATAAATCTTATGTTTTCTCTCATCTCATTTCTCCTCTCTCTTTCTAATTTTAATTTTTTACACACCAATTCAACCCCTCCCCCTCCTTGGTGCCTAGGGCCAACAAGTGGTATCAGAGCCTCACTTCACAATCAAACCTTCATTGGGTGAACAAAGATCATGGCATAAGATGGAATCCACTCACAACTCAAGCCATACTTTGATGGAACAGATTATACTCATTGGAAGTATAGGATGAAGATTTATCTTGACATAGATGTAGTGGACCTTTGGGATGTGGTCATTAAGGAATGGAAGCTACCCACCAGAGTTATGGATGGTAATAAAGAATTAATCCTAAGGGAAGAATGGGTTGAAGCAAATCGAAAATCAAATAGCAAGAACAAGAGAGCAATGTCCATTCTTTTAAGCTCACTCTATAGAGAAGAGATTGAAAGAGTGCAACACTATCAAACAGTTCATGCCATTTGGAAGACTTTAGAGAACTATCATGAAGGCACAATTCTAGTCAAATCAAGCCGTTTGGAGATGTATGTCATTGAATGGGAACTCTTCATGATGAAGGATAATGAGAGCATCACAAAAATGACAAACAGACTCTTGTCCATTGTCACCAATAAGAAGAAATTTGGAAGAACTCTTACTATTTATGAGGTAAACACAAAAATCCTTAAAACTCTTCCTCTAGATAAATTTGGTGCTAGAGTTTGTGCTATGCAAAAGTCTAATCTGAAAATTGGAAAGGTTCTAACTGATGTGTTGATAGGCAAACTCTTAACTCATGAGTTGGCCTTACAAAAAGATTAACAAATGAAGAAGCTAAGAGGCCAAGGAGACAAATTGGAGAAAGAAAGAAAAACCATGGCTCTTAAAGCTTCAACAAAAGAGAAAGAAGTTAAGATCACCTCAAGTGATGATGAAAGTAACAAGGAAGAGGAAGAGCTAGCAATGCTCTCAAGGAGAATAAAGGAGTTGATCAAGAGAAGAAAGGAAAGGAAAGGCTTCAAGAAGATAACTCCTAATCTAAGAGAGAAATCCAATGAAGTCACTTATTATGAATGTGGCAAGCAAGGCCACATCAAGTATGAATGTTCCAAATTAAAAAAGAAGAAGAGATGGGATAAGGAGAAGAAGAAAAGTTTTTCAGCCACTTGGGATGATAGCTTAAGTGAAGAAGAAAAAGAAGGAGAGGTTGCCAACATATGCTTCATGGCACAAGAAGATTTTTCAAATGAGGTAAGTACTTCTTCTCATTCTAATTCTAATTTTGAATTTGATGAAATAAATGAAGAGCTTCTAGAGGCTCTAACCATGAGATGTGACAAGTACAAGTCATAAGTGAAAACTTATAAGAAAAGGTGCTCAAAATTAGAAGATGAATATAAGACTCTTAGTGATCTTATAAATGAGTTGAGGACTTTTAATGAAGAACTCAAAAATTCAGTAGAAAGACTTTCCACTTCATCTTCTTCTATGACTTCATTAAGAACGGAGAATGACACTCTTAAAGGAGAATTCATTGAGCTTAGAAGCTCAATCTCTAAGTTCCATAAAGGAAAAGAAGCCTTGGACACATTGATTGTGTCACAAAAACCACCACTAGTTAGACATGGTTTAGGCTTCAATGGAGCCTCCTCATCATCTCAAACTACATTTGTTAGGGCTTCACAACCTTATACCTCAAGCATTAAGGTAATTGGAAAGAAAAGTGCTCCTAGCACTAAGCCTCCTAAGCTTAAGGGCAAAAGGAAGACTCCCTAATGCTCTAGAGGCAAGACTCAAAGAGCTCACCATGTCTATATCTACAACAAAAGGCATGTGCATTCTCATAAAAAATTTTCTACACCTACTCATCATACATGTTCATGCATGCATTCACATGACCATGGTATGAGAAGGCCTCATATTCATACTAAATATGTGAAAAGGAGAAAGACTACTAAGTTTAAACTCTAATGCCATTATTGCATGAGATTTGGACATATTAACATTCATTGTTTCATTAGGAAGGCTCACCTCAAATTAGAGGACCCTTCAAACTCTAACCCCCTAGGACCCAAGTACGCTTGGGTACCTAAGAAAAGGTAACTCACTTTTGTTGTGTAGGGGAATGTGGCAATCACCAAATTAAGCAATTGGCATATGGATAGTGGATGTTCCAAGCATATGATTGGAAATAGAAAGTTATTCACAGTATTAAAAGAAAAATAGGGTGGAGATGTCACATTTGGTAACAATGCCAAGGGTAAGGTAATTGGCATTAGAACCATTAGTAAGAATGAATGTTCTTTAATTGATAATGTTCTCTTAGTTAGTGGCTTACAACATAATTTGTTAAGTGTAAGTCAATTGTGTGACAAAGGTAATAAAGTCACCTTTGATCCTAAGAAATGCTGAGTCACCACTTTAGTGGATAATGAGGTTATTTTCAAGGGCGAAAGGAAAGGCAATACCTACTTAATTGACTTAGACAATTTGGCTAACCAATCTTTTAAGTGTCTTATGTCTTTGAGCAATGAAGGTTGGTTGTGGCATAGAAGGCTTGGACATGCAAGCATGAATCTTCTTTAAAGCCTATCCAAAGGAAAGTTAGTGGAAGGGCTTCCCATGCTAAACTTTTCCAAAGACAAGACATGTGACCCATGCTAAATGGGGAAGCAACACCATGCCTCTCACAAAGCCAAGAATGTTGTAAGTACATCTAGACCACTTCAACCTATCCATATGGACTTGATAGGACTTACTAGAAGTGCTGGCTTGGGTGGAAAATATTATGCACTAGTCCTTGTATATGACTAGTCTAGGTTCACATGGGTATCTTTTCTAGCTCATACGAATGATTCATTTGATGCTTTCAAAAGTTTTACAAAAAGAGTTCAAGATGAAAAAGGTTACTTCATATCTTCTATTAGAAATGACCATGGAAAGGAATTTCAAAATGAGTCATTTGAAAATTATTGTTTGGAGAATGGAGTTTTTCATAATTTTTCAACTCCTAGAACACCACAACAAAATGGTGTTGTAGAGAGGAAAAATAAAACTTTGGTAGAAATGGCTAGAACAATGCTCAATAAGTATTCCTTACCAAATTACTTTTGGGCTGAAGTCATTAATACCTCATGTTATATTGCAAATAGAGTTTTCAAAAGACCAATTCTCAATAAAACTTCTTATGAGCTTTGGAATGGTAGAAAACCCAACATCTCATACCTTAGAATATTTGGATGTAAGTGTTATATTTTAAACACCAAGGATATTCTTGGAAATTTTGATTCCAAGACCAATGAAGGAATCTTCTTAGGGTATTCCACCATAAGTAAAGCATATAGAGTTTTTAACAAAAGTACAATAGTAGTTGAAGAATCTATGAATGTTATCTTTGATGAGTCTAGTAAACTTAGGTATCTTTGTTGATGATCTTGTAGGTGATCTTGAAAAGCTGAAATTAAATGATTCTATAAGAAGAGTTGATAAAGATAAAGAAGAAGGTGATTCATCAAAAGTAGATGAAGACCAACATCATCAACAACAAGAAGTGCCAAGCCAAGATCTACCCAAAGATTGGAGATTCTTTAAGTATCACCCTAAGGACTTAATCATTGGTGATACCTCTAAGGGAACTTAATCAACAAAAAGGTGACTTCTCTCCTTGATGGGCTAACACACATGTTTTCCTTCTTCTCAGGGAACTTTAAAACTCCTTTATTGATCTATTTTGCACCATATTCTTAAAAGCCCAACAAGTATTAGTAGAATGGTTATAGGAATTGTGGTACTTACAACAATTTAATGAATTCTCCTTTAACAGGAAATCAAAAATTTCATGTCTTAGAAATGTCAAACATGTATTTATGAGTTACACTTGTGGATCAGGCCTTCCTCTAAGCATTTAGAACCTTCTTGATGAGGGAGGGATAAATATAGGTACCCATAGAGGAGAGATCTGCAACTGCTACCTTTAGATTGTTAATCTCCTAATAAGAGCTCTCTATGGCAGCTCTTTTCTTTTAGTTCTTCTCTCTCAATAATTTCTCATACTCTATGACCTTTGTTGTAAGTTTATAAAAGTCACAAAACTCTATGCCTTGGAACTTCTTTTGGAGCTTAATGTCAAGGACCCTTTAGGCCATCTTCATAAATTAAGTTTCAAGCATATAGATCTCACTCTGCTCTTTATCTTCTTAAACCTTACAATGAATAGATCCATAGTTTTCTCAACTTTCTGTGTCACCCTAGAGAGTTCTGCAATGCAAACTTTAGGTTTAGCCTTGAAAAACTAGGTGTGAAATTGCGTCTATATCTCTTGCCACATTTAAATAGAGTTTTTAGGCAATGTGTCATACCAGGTGAAAGTTATTCCAATCAAAGAGTTAGGAAACAATCTCAACTTGAAATTTAAAAAGTGATTATAATTTATTAGTTCATTGCATTGAATGGTGAACCTTGCCACATGCTCCAAGGTTTGCCCATCTTTACTAAAGAATAATGAGAAATCAAGGATGTGATACCCTCTAAGGTATAGACTATCTCTATTTACACCATCTGGGTATGGCTTGTGGAACTTTAGATGACCAAGTTGTTTAAGGCTAAGTCTACAGAGCTCTTGCATTACATTTCTCATATCCTTCATGTCAACTTAAGGTGCAAGTTGGAATGGTTGAATTACTAGGTTATTCTCCCTTGGGGATGCCCCTTAGTTTCCACCTTGATAATCCTTTCCATTATCATACAAGTGTAGCTAATTATTAGGATTAATAGCAGTGAATACCTGATAAGGCACCATTGGTCTATGATAGGGATGGTCATTATATGGAGCCTTTTGATTTTTAATGCCATCCTCTCTCCTGTAAGGTGGTAAATACCTTTCTTCAGTTTGGAGAGCTTAGGGTTGGTAAGAGTTGATAGCTTCACCATGAATCTCCAAGGATTACCCCCTAGCTTTTCATGAGTTTGCCTTTCCTCCCTAGGAGTTAAGTTATGAGTCATACTCCTAGGACTTCTCTGAGCTAAGCTAGATGTCATCTTCTTGGCTAGGTTGGCCATTATAGAGCCAACTCCTTGCAATAGCTTGCTTTGCTCCTCCACAACCTTCCTTTGGCACTATAAGAAGGATTTTTAAGCCTTTTCCAGTATAAGCTTCAAAGTTATTTTTAGATTATACCTTGTATCCTTTCAATAATTTTTTAGCATAATTTTCACCAATAAACTGGGGTAAATCCATACTTTGATCTCCAACTGTAAGACCTGTTGGAGTGATTTATGCCTCTTAGTGTTATGAGCCTTGAGGTACCAGGTTTATCTTGTTTTGTTCAAAAAATTAGGGAACAAGTCTTTTCTACCCTAGTTCTTTAGCAACAACTTTGACATCCTGAGACACAATGACATCTTTTTTAGTAAAACTTTTAATCTTTGGTGCCATGTAGAATTGATCCCATTGAGTGTGCCAACAATTATATTTAATTATAAATTTTCTTTGCTAATTCGGGCATGCCATGTGTGTGAGGTACATGAACCATTGAATTGAATGTGTTTTTCCTAACTTTTAAATCAAATGATAATTGGGTCCCCAAGCTCCCTTACCATAGTTTGCTTGGATTCGTTTAGAGAACCAAAGACTTAAATAAGAATTAAAAATAGTAATTGATTTTAGTGATTAAAATTAAAGAGAGATTGTTTGGAATCTCAAAGATGTTGCTTTGAACTGAATGCTTGACATGTTTGCAATAAGAATAAATATTTATTAAATGTTTTTGATAAAGAGAACAATGAACAGGTGATAGTAAGCTTGATTGCAAATGAAATTTAGCTAAAAAGTTATGAAATTGACATATATTTTTTGTAAAGTTGGCTTGACTATTGAGAAATCATATTTGTCTGTAAAATTAGTTATGTCCTCTCTGTTGAATGGCTTCCTTTTTATAGAGATCCATGAGTAACTTGCACACTAGCATGTTTTTCACATTCTCCATTTTCAACTTGGTGCTCCATGTCTTCCATTTAGTTACTTAGCATTAGTGGATTGGGGCTTCATGTCTCCACCTTTAGTTTAGTGCTCCATGTATTTTAACCTCCCTTCTTCTTTTTAGCCACTCCATACAACTGCTTCCATGTCTCCTTTCTCTGTCCTGACTTACTCTGTAATTATTCGTCTCTCATTTGTCCACTAACTGTAAACTACATATCTGGCTTTACCCTCACTCCAAAGTAATAATTTTTATTTAATTTTCTTTAAATAAAAATTATTATTTATTTTTGCATTATAAAAATTATTTAATTAAATAATAAATTTAATAAGCTAGACTAAAATTATTTGAACTAAGGGTAAAAAAATATTTTGGTGTAAACATACACACACACACACACACAGAGGAACTCTTTATATAATTGTTACTTTGCCTATGAAAACTAGAAATCAAGTTGTCGATCAAAAGAATAGAATCTTAAGGAAACTAAGTCCTTAAAATCTCAATCTTGAAAATGTTACAAAGATTGATCACTCCCTTTAACAAGTCTAATTTTGTATTCTACCAAGAACACAAGAAAAGAAAACATAAAACTTGCTAAAACTCAATATTGTTGATCAAAGATAATTTAAAATTATATTGTAAAGCTACGGCTTATATAGAGCCTTACAAGGTAAAGTTTCCTACAAACAAAGGGTCTTATATTCCTAAACAAAGTTATATCTAACTAGGACACACATCTTAGACAATAAAAATATCAAAATAGAAAGCAAATAACTCAAAACTTGGGATATAAAAAGAAGAATCTAGATTATTCTTGACACACACAACTGTAGGACATGAATGTGCGTCATTGCGATTCTAATTTAGTAACTGTAATGCCTTGACGTATGGCCATGTTACGAAGCCTTGTGTCTTTTTTCTACTCATTCTCTTTCTTATCTTCTTATTTTGATTTTTATACACCAATTCAACCTCCCTTCTTGGTGCCTAAGGCCAACAAGTGGTATCAGAGCCTAAACACTCAAACAAACATTTATTGGTAAGTAAAAGATCATGGCACAAGAGGGAATCCACTCATACCTCAAGCTTTACTTTGATAGAACCGACTATACTCATTGAAAGTATAGAATAGAAATCTAACTTGACACATATGTGATGGAACCTCTGTGATGTGGTTGTAAAAGAATGGAAGCCACCCACTAAGGTAGTGGATGGAATTGAAGAAATTATCCTAAGAGAAGAATGGGTTGAAGCTCACTGGAGATCAAATGGCAAAAAGAAAAGGGCAATGACCATTCTTCTAAGCCCTCTCTCTCTAGAAAAGAGATTGGAAGAGTGCAACATTGTCAAACTGTACATGCCATTTGGAAGACTCTAAAAAAACTATCATGAAGGCACAACTCTAGTCAAATCAAGTCATTTGGAGATGTATGTCACCGAATGGAAACTCTTAATGATGAAGGACAATGAGAGCATTACAGAAATGACAAATAGTTTCTTGTCCATTGTCACCAACATGAAGAAATTTGGAAGAGCTCTCACCAACTATGAGGTAAACACAAGAATCCTCAAAACTCTTCCTCTAAATAAATTTAGTGCTAGAGTTTGTAGCATATAAAAGTCCAATCTGGAGATTGGGAAGGTTCCAATTGATGTGTTGATAGGCAAGCTCTTGACTCATCAGTTGGCGTTGCAAAAGGATGAACAAATGAATAAGCTAAAAGGCCAAGGAGATGAACCAGAGAAAGAAAGAAGAACCCTGGCTCTTAAGTCTTCAGCAAAGGAGAATGAGGTAGAAATTACCTCAAGTGATGAATAAAGTGACAAGGAAGAAGAGGAGCTAGCAATGCTCTCAAGGAGGACAAAGGAGTTGATCAAAAGAAGAAAAGAAAGAAAAGGCTTTAAGAAGACAACTCATAGTCCAAGAGAGAAATCCAACGATGTCACTTGCTATGAATATGGCAAGCAAGGCCACATCAAGTATGAGTGTCCCAAATTGAAGAAGAAGAAGAAATGGGACAAGTAGAAGAAAAAAAGTTTTTCAGCCACTTGGGATGATAGCTCAAGTGAAGAAGAGGAAGAAGGAGATGTTGCCAATATATGCTTTATGGCACAAGAAGACTCCACAAATGAGGTAAGTACTTTTTCTCATTTTAATTCTAATTTTGAATTTGATGAGGTTGATGAAGAGCTTCTAGAGGCTCTAACTATGAGATGTGACAAATACAAGTCATAAATGAAATCTTACAAAAGAAAATGTCAAAAGCTAGAGGATGAATATAAATTCCTCAATGACATTGTAAGAGAATTGAGAGCATCTAATGATGAGCTCAAAAAATTAGTGAATAGTCTTTCTATTTCATCTTCTTCTATGGCTTCACTTAGAAAGGAAAATGACACTCTAAAAGGAGAAGTCGTGAGCTTAGAAGCTTAATCTCCAAGTTCCATAATGGAAAAAAAGCCTTGGACACTTTGATTGTGTCATAAAGAACTCCACAAATTAGACATGGTCTAGGCTTCAATGAACCCTCCTCATCTTCTCAAACTATATTTGTTAGATCCTCAGAACCTCAATCCTCATGGATAGAGGTAATTGGAAAGAAAAGTGCTCCTAACACTAAGCCTTCTAAGCCTAAGGACAAAAGGAAGGCTCCCCCAAGCTCTAGAGCCAAGACTCAAAGAGCAAACCATGCTTATATGTACAATAAAAGACATGGTCATTCTCATAGAAAATTCTCTACACCTACTCATCATGTATGTTCATGCATGCATTCACATAACCAAGGTATGAGAAGGCCTCCTACTCATACTAAATTTGTGCATAGGAGAAAGACTCCTATGTCTAAACTCTAATGCCAATATTGCATGAGATTTGGACACATTAATATTCATTGCTACATTAGGAAGGCTCACCTTAAACTAGAGGACCCTTCATCTTCTAACCCTCAAGGACCCAAGTATGCTTGGATACCTAAGAAAAGGTAACTCACTTTTGTTATGTAGGTGAGTGTGGCAGCCACAAAATCAATTAATTGGCATGTGGATAGTGGATGTTCCAAGCATATGACTAGAAATAAGAAGCTATTCATGACATTAAAAGAAAAAGAAGGTGGAGATGTCACATTTGGTAACAATGCCAAGGGTAAGGTAAGTGGCATTGGAACTATTGGTAAGAATGGTTGCTCTTTAATTGATAATGTTCTTTTAGTCAGTGGATTACAACATAATTTGTTAAGTGTAAGTTAATTATGTGACAAAAGTAACAAAGTCACCTTTGATCCTAGGGAATACTGAGTCACCACTTTAGTGGATGATGAGGTTATTTTCAAGGGTGAAAGGGAAAACAATACCTACTCAATTAACTTAGACAATTTGGCATAGAAGACTTAGACATGCAAGCATGGATCTTCTTCAAAGCCTATCTACAGGAAAGTTAGTGGAAGGACTTCTCAAGCTTAATTTCTCCAAAGACAAGACATGTGGTCCATGCCAAATGGGGAAGTAATACCATGCCTCTCACAAAGTAAAAAATGTTATAAGTTCAACTAAACCCCTTCAACTTATTCATATGGACTTTATAGAACCTACTAGAAGTGCTAGCTTAGGTCGAAAGCATTATGCACTGGTCCTTGTAGATGACAACTCTAGGTTTACTTGGGTATCTTTTCTAGCTCATAAGAATGATTCATTAGATGCTTTTAAAAGCATTGCAAAAAGGGTCCAAAATGAAAAAGGTTACTTCATATCTTCTATTAGAAGTGACCATAGAAAGGAATTTCAAAATGAATCTTTTGAAAATTATTGCTTGAAAATGGAGTTTTTCATAATTTTTCAGCTCCTAGAACACCACTACAAAATGATGTTGTATGGAGGAAAAATAAAACATTGGTGGAAATGGCTAGGACAATGCTCAATGAGTATTTTCTACCAAATTACTTTTGGCCCGAAGCCATTAACATTGCATGTTATATTGCAAATAGAGTTTTTAAAAGACCAATTCTTAATAAAACATCCTATGTGCTATGGAATGGTAGAAAACCTAAGATATCATACCTTAGAGTATTTGGATGTAAGTGCTATATTTTGAACACTAAGGATAATCTTGGGAAATTTGATTCAAAAACCAATGAAGGTATCTTCTTAGGATATTCTGCCTCAAACAAAGCATATAGATGAAGAGTCTATGAAAGTTGTTTTTGATCAATCTAGTAAACTTGATATTGGGAAAGGTGTTTTTATTGATGATCTTACAGGTGACTTTGAGAAGTTAGAATTGGAAAACTCTACAAGAAAAGAAGATAGAGCAGAAGGTGATTTATCTAGAGTAAATGAAGACTAATATCATCAACAACAAGTAAAACCAAGTCAAGATCTACCTAAAGATTGGAGATTTTCTAAGTATCACCCCAAGGACTTGATTATTGGTGATACCTCTAAGGGAGTAAGTACTAGATCTCAACTTAATCTTTTAGATAATAATTTTGCTTTTGTTTCTCAACTTAAGCCAAAATCAATTGATGAGGCTCATGATGATGAGAGTTGGGTACTTGCTATGTAAGAAGAACTCAATCAATTTGAGAGAAACATGGTATGGGAACTTGTCCCTAGGCCTAAAAAACATCCAATTCTACGTTGCAAGTGGGTGTTTAAGAACAAGTTAGACGAACAAGGTTTCATCACTAAAAACAAAGCAAGATTGGTTGCTAAAGGATACAACCCAGAGGAAGGCATAAACTATGATGAAACTTTTGCCCTTGTAATAAGAATAGAGGCCATTAGGATTATTTTAGCCTTTGTATGTCATATGAATTTTAAACTTTTTCAAATGGATGTGAAAAGTGCATTTTTTTAATGGCATCATTGAGGAGGAAGTCTATGTTAAACAACCTCCTAGTTTTGAATCACATTGTTTTCCAAACCAAGTTTTTGAGTTGAATAAGGCCTTATATGGTTTGAAACAAGCTCTAAGAGCTTGGTATGAAAAGCTTAGTTCATTTCTTTTGAAAAATGATTTTGAAAACGGAAAGGTTGACACTATACTATTTGTTAAAAAGCACAAGCATAACACTTTAATTGTCCAAATCTATGTTGATGATATTATCTTTGGTGCTACTAATGAGTTCCTTTGTGAGTATTTTGCTAAGTGTATGACTAGGGAATTTGAAATGAGCATGATGAGGGAGCTTAAATTCTTTCTTGGTCTACAAATCAAGCAATTCAAAGAAAGGATCTTCATCAACCAAGCCAAATACACAAGGGAAATTCTAAAGAAATTTGGCATGGAAGGATGCAAGGTAGCCAAAACTCCAATGAGTAGTACCATCAAGCTAGACAAGGATGAATCGGGTGAAGCAGTAGATAAAAAGAGATATCGAGGTATGATCAAATCTCTACTCTATCTTACTACTTCTAGGCCAGATATAATGTTTAGTGTTTGCATGTGTGCTAGGTTTCAATCCTCTCCTAAAAAGTCTCACTTAAATGTTGTTAAAAAATACTTGCATGGCATAAATCACTTAGAGTTATCTTTTAGTCTTATAGGGTATTTGGATGCGGATTACGTAGGGAGTTCATTAGATAGAAAAAAAAAACACTTCCATGACTTGCCAATTTATAGGTGAATGCATAGTTTCTTGGTTTAGTAAAAAGCAAGTGTCAGTTGCCTTATCCACTGCAAAAGCCGAGTATATGGCGGCGGTTATTGTTGCACCTAAGTTTTTTAGATAAAATAACAATTGAAGGACTTTGGCAAAGTAATTGATCACATTTCGATCAAATGTGACAATACTAGTGCTATTAATCTCTCTAAAAATCTCATCTAACACTCTAAAAGCAAACACATAGATATTAGACATCATTTTCTTAAAGATCATGTGCAAAAAAGTGATGTTGTGTTGGAATTTATTGACACAAATCATCAACTTGCAGATATTTTCACTAAACCTCTAAATGAAAAAAGGATGAACTTCATTAAGAGATAATTGGGAATGCTTGATGGAAGCTCCCTAAAATGAAATTTTTTTTATCTTATGTGAAATATTGCTATGTGTATTGATGTTTGTTGATTTATGATATTTGTGGTTGATATAGTTAAGTGGATCACAATTTTTTTAAAAGTCAACTATTTTTCATTAATGACTTATAATTCGTGGTCGCTATCCTTTCTTCACGATTGCGAATTACAAGTCAATTTCACCCAACTGTCAAACATCGATTTGCAGTCACGAAATTTCCTCTCCACCATGAATTTTGCCAGTTTTTCAAATTTTTGATTGTTAAGGCATGTATTCCTAAGGAAAATTTATCTGTTACTCACATTTTCTAGAATTCTAGGTCACGACTTGAGAAATCGCGAACGTAAATTTGGATAACTGCCTGACATTTATGAGATTTAATGACCAACTATTTCCAACCCTTCATAACTTTTTTTTAATCATTTCTAGCCATTGATATGCCTCTTAAAAGGCTATATAAACCCCTCAAACAGTGATTTTCATCACTTCATCTCAATTCTCAAACACTCAAACTCTTCAAGCATCAATCTTTTTCCAATTTTTCTTACTTGCAATGACCTCCAAGAAAATTTATAGAGCTGACAAGGGTAAGGTCGTGGCTCAACCTTCTGGACCCCCTACCCTCCAACAAATGAAAGGTGTAACCAAAGAGGAGAAGGAAAGGTTCAAAGCCAACTTTTTCAAAATCATTCTACCAAATAAAATTCCTTCATCCTTTCTCTTGGAGACACTCGGCATCAATAACGAAGTGTGAGCATTCCTATCAAATCTCAGATGCAACGAATTCATCTTTCGAGATGAACCCGATTATGAGGAGGTGGTGCAGGAGTTCATGTGTACCATCTAATTGAGTAGGAAAGTCGAATCTCCTGTAGGACAATATGGGTTAGTATTCCGGGCATTTGGCGACCCTTTTTATATAACCTTGGACCAAATTTCCTTCCTTTTTAACTTGCAAGTTGAAGAACACATTCCTTTCATCATCTCCGCACTCGACGTCATATACTATGAATTTTGGTTGGAGATTTCTATCGAAACCAAACACTACCTTCACTCCTCACTAGCCATACACATAAAATCTTTACCCCTTTGGATCTTTCATCGCATCATCACCTTCTCAATCAACACAAGAGGTGATGGCAATGAGAAGGTATCCTAAAAAGACTTGGCATTTTTGTTCTTTCTTGTCAAAAACAAACTGATCAAAACTGGCTGATATCTTGTGGATCAATTGATTCACATGGGTACAAGCCAAAAAGCCAATTTCTCTTGCCCTCCCACATTACTGTCATCTACAGATTTGTTGGAGCACTTGATGAGGTAAAAGAAAAATTCCTCACTAAGAAGTTCCTTCCATCCCAAAACTTTCTAGACCTTACCTACTTAATCAACACCAAAGCCATACACCTGAATACTTATGCTTATACCTTGGGTGCTTTCGGGGCAAAACAGATGGAGAGTTCACAAGCCTCTAAGAGGAAGAGGCACTACATAGAAGAAACAATTATTGTCCCTCATCCTCCTCCTTCCAAACCAAAGTCCAAGTTGTCTCTTACCACCATCAACAATAAGTTGGACAAACTGATGAGAATGATGAAGAGAAGGTTCCTCTTCCTTTCACACCTTCACAGTGATATGGTGGATCTTCAAGAAAAACTATGAGTTCCTTATTACCACCTTCCAAACTTCACTGAGTTTGATGACACTCAAGATGAGGATAACAATGAAGATGTTAAGGATGGGGATGAAGCTGAGGGAGCCACACATGAGCCAGAGGTAGAAACTTCTAGGGATGATGATGATTTTCCTACATTCTAGTTTAGGAATCTTTTTTCTTATTTTCTAGTTCCTTATTTAGTTTGTCTTTTATTTTAAAACTATGTGTGATTCTACAGTTATCAATAAATAAAGTTATGTTTTTCTTGCAAATACTTGTTTTATGTGGTTGATGCATTCTTCTTTATGATTTACTTTCTCATGATTGCTCCTAATGCATACTTATGCTTGTTTATATTCCCCTCTAACACGCTCTTTTTGATTTTGCCAAAGGGGGAGAGATAGACACTAAGAAAAATCTAAGTTTAAAGTCTAAGGGGAAGTAAAAATAACTTGCAACCATAGCATAAGTTGATGGGGAGCTTCATGCTATAACACTTAGGATTTTTTTAAGGCATTTCTCTTAAATTAGTTGAATGTCATACTTAGAATTTCATCTTAAGTGTTCATTGATTCAATAGTATATTCAACTTCACATTTCTGCATCTATGTTTCACTTTAGATCAATTTAAGTTGTCAAAATCAAAAAGGGAGATTGTTGGACTAGGAGGGTTAATCCTAAGTCTAGGAACTCTTTTGATCTTGACAAAAGAGATTGATCATTATTAATGGTTTATTTAAGTGTTATTTTCCAGAAATTAGTAAGATTTTCAAGTGAAGTTGGATGAAGCTCTTAAACTCCAAGTTGACTTCTAAATCATGACTGCAATCTCAGATTTGCGATCGTGATTCATGTGAAGTCTAACTAGAAATTAGACAGGCGAAATCTCGGAGCCATTCTCGACTACGACTCATCTAAAAGAAGGAGTCTAAAAGTAACAGACTATTTCGCAGTTTATGTAGCGTCAGAGTCTCGACCGCGACTTTCAAAAAGCCTCAGGAGGGAATCAAGTCCACAACCAAAGCTTGACAAATGTCCCAGGTGTCCGTTGAAAGACAAAAATCGTGAAGGCAACTTATTGGTAGTGACAGCAATTTGTAAAGTGGAAGATGCAATTTTTGACAGACGAATTTGCATCCTTAGTCGCGGTCTGTATAAGGAAATTTGCGACCGCTAATTTTGTGAGTAGGTGAAAGGTAACAACTATATTTTCCTAGTAAACCAATGGCAAGAAGACACGTGGACTAGCCATTAGACATAAACGGAGTTTTTCACTGCAAGTTTTGGCTCCCGTATGGAAATTTGGAATTCACGACCGCGAATGAGTAGTAGTGACCATGACTTCAGCCTAACATGCAATTAATGCAGAATCTATCTAGCATACCTTGAAGATTTTATACTAGTTGTATCGCAACGTCTCTTTGATGGGTAAAGGCTATAAACACCTCACCAAACATATGTAAATATAAGAGAATTCATTAATTTGTAAACCAAACTCTTGCAATTTTGTTACTCAATCTTTTCTCTTCTTTAAGTGATTGTTTGGTGTGAGCATAAACACCATTTGTAAAGGTTGTAGTGTTAGCCTGTAAAAACACTAAGAGAGGTTATTGTGTGAGCCTTAAAAACACAAGTGTAATGGTTGTTGTGTGAGCCTTAAAAACACAAGTGTAAAGGTTGTTGTGTGAGTCTTCAAAACACAAGTGTAAAAGTTTGGTGTGAGCTTGAAAACACCATTGAATGATAGTAAAACACCCAATTGCTAAGAATTGGGGAGTGGACGTAGGGTCGATTATACCTGAACCACTATAAACCTTGTGTCTTCTTTTTACTCATTCTCTTTCTTATCTTCTTGTTTTAATTTTTATACACCAATTCAACCCCCCCTTCTTGGTGCCTAGGGCCAACAGTGTGCAATAAAGTAGTGAGTGTCCTATTAACTACTTCAATTTGTCCATCCATTTGAGGATGTGCAATAGTAGAAAATAAGAGTTTGTTCCAACTTACTCCATAAAACTGTGTCAAAAATGACTCAAGAACTTAACATCTATATCACTATCAATGGTCTTAGGCATGCCATCAATGGTCTTAGGCATGCCATATAAATGAACCACCTCTTTAAAGAACAAATAAGTAATATGTGTTGCATCATTAGTATTAAAACATATAATGAAATGAGTCGTTATGCTAAACCTATCAATAACAACAAATATGCTATCATTGCCACTTTGAGACCTTGGTAATCCTATTACAAAATCCATGGAAATATCAATTTGAGGTTGGGTAAGCGCAAGTAAAAAGGTGTACAAGCCATGTGGTTTAACCTTAAGCTTTGCTTACCTATATGTAATGCATTTATCACAAAATGGATTGCACATTATGTCTCATATTTAGTTAATAAAAATATTCATACAATATATCAGAAGTTTTTTATACACTAAAATGTCCTATTAAATAACTCCTATGAGTGTCTTTAACAAGCAATTCACGAATGGAAGAAGTTAGCACGCACAACTTGTCCTTTTTAAACATAAACCCCTCATTCTTATAAAAATCATCAAACATACTTTTAGCACATGCATCCCATACTTGGCCAAAAATCAACATCATTAACATACAAGTCTTTAAGCAAATCAAAACCAAGAAATTCAATTTACAAAGAAGTAAGCAATGCATACCTCCTAAATAATGCATTAGCCATAACATTTTCCTTTCCATGCTTATACTTGATTACATAAGGAAATATTTCAATGAATTCCAACCACTTATCAGGCCTTTTATTGAGCTTACCTTGGATTTCAAGAACTTTAGGCTCTCATGATCAAAGTGAATTCATTGGCCACAAGTAATGTTCCTATGTTTGAAGAGTTCTCAACATTGCTTATATCCCCTTGTCATAAGTAGGATAATTCAATGTTGTTCCTCTATGCTTTTCACTAAACTATGCAATCAATTTAGAATCGTGCATCAAAACATCCCATATTCTAACTCTGGATGCATCACATTTTACCTTAGAAGCTTTATCAAATTTAGGCAAACATAACAAAGGTGCATTAGTCAATATATCTTTCAAAGTATTAAAAGTTTGTTCATGCACATCATCCCACTTAAAAACAATATTCTTTTTTCTAAGTTCATTCAAGGTAAAGCAATAAAACTAAAATATTTAACAAACCTTCAATAAAAACTTGTTAAACTATGGAAACTTCTTACCTTATTCACATTCTTAAGTGTAGGCCAACCCCTTATTGTTTGTACCTTCTCTTTATCCACCCTAATACCTTGTAAACCAACAACATAGTCAACAATAGATTCCATCCAAAATGTGCACTTCTTAAGATTAGCATACAATTGATACTCCATTAACACACTAAACACATCATGCAAATGTTTCACATGCTCATCCAAATTCTTGTTATAAACCAAAATGTCATCATAGTAAACTATCATAAATTTCCTTATGAAAGTATGCAAAACATGATTCATCAACCTCATGAATGTACTAGGGGAATTAGTTAAATCAAATGGCATTACTAACCACCTATGCAATCCATATTTATTTTTTTAATGCAATTTTCCACTACTCTCTCTCTTTCATGCAAATTTGATAATAGCCATTTTTTAAATCAATTTTGAAAAATAAATAAAAGCCATAAAAATTCATCAAACATGTCATCTAATATAGGGATAAAATGTCTATACCTAACGGTTATCTTGTTAATGGCTTGACAATCCATACATATGTGTTATGTTCCATCCTTTTTTTTTAGAACTAAGATGATGGGAATTGAACATGGACTAAGACTTTCCCTCACAAAAATCCTTTTGCACCAACTCATCTACTTGCCTTTAGATCTCATTTGTTTCCTCTAAATTAGTTATATAAGCTGGTCGATTTGGTATGGTAGATTTGGGTATGAAGTCTATTTGGTGTTTAATACCTTTTAAAGGAGGTAATCTTTATGGAGTCTCCTCGGGAAATAGATTGTTAAAATCCTACAATAAAAACACAACAACACTAGACAAAGATAGGTTAAGGTTGTTAGTAGAAAGATAAACATCCTTGTACATGAGTAAAAGTAGTTATTGTCTAGCAATCAAAGCACTCTTAACCTCACTCTTTTTTGCAAACAAATTATTTTTCTCATTTTCTCTATTTTTTGCAAACTTTTCTTTTCAATTTTTCTTTCTTCCTTAGTTTCACTTTTCTTTATTTTTTTCTTACTTTCTTTTTTTTTTTTCTTCTTCCTTACCAATTTGTTTTTCTTTCATTTTGCACTATCTTCCTATTCCCAATTGATACTCATAAGCTTGCAATGGTTTGAGAAGAGTTAGTACAAAACATCAAGTATTAAGTACAAAGGAGTAATGATTTTTGCACCCATCATATGTGACTCTCCTATCAAATTGCCAAGGCCAACTAAGCAAAATATGACTTATATGTATTGGTGCAACATTACATAAGACTTAATCCACAAATTTACCAATGGAAAAAGAAACTAATACTTGCTTATTAACCCTCACTTCCCCACAATCATTAAGCCAAGTGAGCTTGTATGGTTTAAGATGTTTTATGGTATGCAAGTTTAGCTTTTCTACCAATAATGTACTAGCAACATTGGTACATTTACCCCTATCAATAACCAAGGTACATACCTTGGTTTTTACATGGCATCTAGTGTGGAAAATTTGTTTATGTTGCTCCTCATCATCATCCTTGGGTTATGCTCTTAATGTTTTTCTTTCCATTAACTTTTCACCATGTATGGGTCCTTTAATCTCCACATATAAACAATCTTACAATGGTGGCATTTTATCATCATTTGAACTAACACTTTTAATATCAACATTATCAAATAGGATCATGGTTCTCTTGTTTAGGCATTGAGAAGTAATGTGCTTGAATTCTTAGCACTTAAAACACTTCATATCATGTGATTTAGGACTTTTGATTTTGATTTTACCTTTTAGAGTAGTAATCAAAACTTTTGGCTTGTCTCCTCCTTTGGTATTATGATGGCTTTATTGTCCTTCCAATTAGCATTCCATAAAGAACTAGATTTGGCTCCTCTAGATTTGAGTTATTTATACACCTTAATGGCTTTGTGTAGGAACTCCTCCATCTCCATATAGTGTTGCAACTCAACAAAATTTTCTTATTCAAGCCTCTAACAAACCTTGCCATGGTAGCCTCTCGTTCCTTTATATTAGCTTTTACCATGGCTATCTCCATCTCCTTGAAGTAGTCCTCCACACTTTTGGAACCTTGCACCAAACTTTTACAATTTTGTATATAAATCACAATAGCAATGGCTAGGGACTAAAGTTTTATGCATTTCCAATTTCATGCCCTTCTATGTCCAAATAGGTCTTTATCCATGTCGTCACCTATTGATCACAAATTGATACCAACATATGCTTGTATAGTTAGTGGACTCTGTGTTTACTAATTTCGCCTTCTTCTCCTAGGAGTACTCATGGCAATCAAACACATGTTCAACCTTTTGTTTTCATTCTAGGTACAACTCTGGATCATTCTTGCCTTGAAAGTTAGTAATTTTCATCTTGATGCCACTTAGCTTGCTATCTTTTTTGGAAGTAGCTTTCTTGCCTTTGTTGGATGTTGATTCCTCCCATGTTGAATCATCTTCTTCCTCCTCCTTGATCACACGACATCTAGAGAATTTGGAGTTTGATGAGGATTGTATTTCATCCAAAGCATTTATGAATAATTTCATGTCACTATCTTGTGACTCTCTTTCACCACTCATGTTTATAACTAGTAAAAATTTGTTAGTAATAAAAGAAAATAGTTCCTCACACACTCCTTACATGTTTGTACTCAAATAGATAATGATCACTTGTGTTTCATACAATTTATTGGCTTTTACCCTCTAATGATCTCACTACTCTTGTCTTTTACATCTCAAACTGGCCTTCTTTATGTTTTTAAAAGAATCAAATTGAACAAATCTCAAGAAGTATTCAACACTTAATGACAACCTCAAAGATCAAGACTTCAAAGACCTAGTTAAGGAAAATGGAAATACAAAGAAAAATTGATTAATGAAACCAAGAAAATAAGAAAACTTCAAAAGAAGTAAAGGATGTATGAAAAGAGTACTAGAACACAATGAATTAAAGACACAAAAGAAAACAATTTGTATAGAGAGACACAAAGAAGCATAAATAACTTAATTGTGCCTGTAGTAAATTGACACAAAATCCCTTTTTGTTTGGGGTATGAAATTGTAATTGCTTTTCTTCTTCTTTTTTATTCTTTTTATTCCTTTTTTTTACTTTTTTCTTTTTTTAAAAAAAAAATCAAACTAACACTTTTGAGTTTAAGTGATGCAAACTTCAATAATGACAATTTAAAACCCAACAATTATAAAGAATTGCAAACTTCAAATATGTATATTGAAATCCAACACCAATAATTTTAAATCAAAGGTGTTCAATTTGATTGATGTACAATAGAGAAGCAAAAAAAAAAAAAACACAAAGAAGTAGATAGCTGAAAGATAAAACTATAAAAAAATAAGGAAGACATAAAATAAAGAAAAACAAATGATAAAAAAGGATACATCATCTGATTTTAGAGTCGAGCTCTGATACCAATTGATAAAGAACCTATTAGGAGACTTGCCCTATAACTCTTTATATGATTATTACTTTGCCCAAAAAAACTAGAAACCAAGTTGTCGACCAAAAGATTAGAACCCTAAAGAAACTAAGTCCTTAAAACCCTAGTCTTGAAGATGCCACAAAGGTTTATCACTCCCTTTCATAAGTCTAATTTTGTATTCAACCAAGAACACAAGAAAGCAAAGCATAAAACTTGATAAAACTCAATATTATTGATCAAAGATAATGTAAAGTCATATTACAAAGCTATGGCTTATATAGAGCCTTAGAAAGTCAAGTTTCCTACATAAAAAAAAGTCTTATATTCCTAAACAAAGTCATGTCTAACAAGGAAACACATCCTAGACAATAAAACTATCAAAATAGGAAGAAAACAACTAAAAAATCAGGACACAAAGTAATTTTGAATTCAATAGAACAGATGACTATGGCAAAGACATGAAGACGAGGTGGTGATGATAGTGGTTCAAAGGAGAGAGAGAGAGAGAGAGAGAGAGAAAGGAATTTTGAATAAGAGAACCAAATAAAGTATTTGATATTTAAAAATTTTGAAAAGAGAAGGAAAGCGAGGGCAAAGATGGAGTGAGAGAATATAGCTTATGAATGAATAATGACAATGAATTATAGGCAATCACTATGATGATGATAGTGGTGATGATTAGTTAAGATTTTTCTTATGAAAGGAGATACAATAATTTAATATTTTTTGTTTTTTTAAAAATTGTTCATGAATAATATCACTGACATTTTTTTTTATAATGAATGTGATATACACATCAATAAAAATCAAAATTATATTTATTAAAGCTTCAAAATTTTATATATTAATATATCACAAAATTAATTTTAAACTTAATTAAATTCAATATAATAGTTGAGAAATAAAATTCAATCTTACTTAAAAAAAATAAATTATCCCTATGTTTTATATTATCGGTATTTGCATAACATTTGGCGCATGTAGCTATTGCCCATTAACTTTAATCCAACTGATTCCTGATATTATGCGGCTTATCCTGAGGTAGGGGCTCAATTTGGTCTTCAAGGATAAGGTGTGTACAGTGCTTGCGCACATGCTTGGTTCAACTGGATGACCTGTAAGGCAAGTAAAGTTAGAGAGTAATTCAACCCTTTGATCGAGAGCCCACTCTGATACTTAAATTATTTATGTTTAGTTAAAAGCAAAGGTGTAGAAATTATCTAGAGCCAGTGAGAGATACCTAATGCCTTTATATAAAGGGATTATGTCTTGTAGAGAGTGATTAAGTTATTGTTGGGAGTGGTTAGTGGTTACTATTTGGCTAGACTTGCTTGGCTTTCAAGCAAGCCAAGCCTTAGCAGCTGAGTTGAGCAAGTCAGTTGATCCTTTACTGATAGGTCGAGCCAGTTCTATAGATTGGTATGTTGAGTCGAGCTAAGCCTTGTGTAATATTGGATATGGGTCATTTGATATTTGGATAGTATCAATTCCCAAATTTTGCTATTGTTGCATTACAAAGACCTAATTTATCATCTTGTTGTGTGGTGCCTGTTAGTCACCATCAAATTAGGCATGATTGATGATTAGCTTTATATCCCTTTTTTTCCTTCCATGTCTCTTTATAGACATCAATTTTAGCAAATATTTTTTTTTTAGGGTAAAGCAAAATTTTCATGATAGGATGAAAGAGACAAATTAAGGATGAGATTAACATTGCAATTGTAAAAAAAATTAATTTAATTTGTTAAATTGTAAAAATTAATTTAATTCGTTAAATTGTCATATATTTAAATTTTAAATTTATTTTTATTTAATTAGAAAAATAATTTAAATATATTATCAATCTAATATATTGTTCGCTGACATGATACTCAAACATTAACTTTTATTTATAAAAATCATATTGAAAAATTTATTATAAATTTTTAAAATATAACTTCTAACTTTTACTTTGTAACCAATTATTGAAAATAACAGGACTAAATTCATCCTGATTAGTGTATCATTGCTTCTTCGCTAGAAAAATTATTTAGAAAGGAAAGAAAATAAAGAGAAAAAAATAAAATTTATTTTTCTTCATTTTTTCCTTCTTCATTTAGGATAAAAAATGAAGAAAAATAAATTTTATTCTTCTTCTTTATGTTTGGATAAAGAAAAAAGAAGAAAAAATAAATTTATTTTATACCTTCAATAGAGAAATATAAAAGGTAAAAATATAAATTCATCATAAGTATCTTTAATTATTATATTTTATCTTTATTTTGGAAGAAAAATAAAAAAAATAAAGGTTACTTTCCTACTATTTCTAAATAGAAGAAAATTACAATTTTTTCTTATTTTTTATCATTACTTTTTTCTCTTTTATTTTACCTTTTCAAATAAAAAATAAAGACCGATAATTGTTATTCTAAGAATCCATGAAAATATAATTAGAATTAGGGATGTAAATGTTGAGTCAAATCGATTAATCCCATAAAAAAATTTGATAGTAAAAAATGAAAATATTTGAAAAATTATCAAATCCATCTTAATCGAATATTCAAACGGAATCAAATGGAAAATCAATTCAATTTAATGCAGATAATTTTTCATTCGGATTTAAAATTGATTCCTTTACTTTTTTAAATATTTAATTTTTGATTTAGTTTTAAATAATTCGATTTAAAATTAGACCTACTTAAGGGCGAGTAAAAATCGGACCAAACTGAAAAAATCGATCAAATCGAGCTGATTCGATTCAGTTCTATGTGATCTTTTAATAAAATTGATTTGTTCTGTTATAATTTAAAAAATTCAGTTTTTGATTCAGTTTTTTAGATAAAAAACCAAAAAATCGAATTAACTGAAGTGATAAATAAATCAAACCAATTTGAATCGAATCAAATTTAAAATATATATAATTTAATTTAAATAAATCGAACCAAACTTTTATAATATTTGTTTGATTTATAAACAAATAAATTTTAATTTAATCGGTTCGATTAATTTATTTTTTCAAAAATTTTAATTCAATTATAAATATAAAAAAATCTTATTTAGTAAAATTTGATAAAAAACAAGAATCGAATTGACGGAATCGTCCACCCCTAAACCTAATCACCCCTACTTGCAATGATGTGACTTACATCAGGCGTCACGTCGATTGTCCAAAAATCCAGAGAATCAGTACTCTTTGGTACCCTTGTCTAAGCCCATACAACGGGCGTGTGTAATTCTCTATTCAAATTTCAAATTCTAAAAAAAAAATTCACAAAAATATTAAATTATGCTCTTAACGCATGTCTCCTGTTGCAACAGAAACTGCAATCATCAAATCAGAGAAAAGTATTTCTAGTTTCACTTTCACAGTACACCACAAAAAAGAGTGAAAAAGGAAAGCGACAAAAGTATTCAAGAATTAATAATTCGAAGCCTATGCACCCTCATCGTAGTTGAAGCTTTCATAATCCCAAAACCAGATCCTCACCCCCAGCCAAAAGAACATTTCAATATCTGAGCTGCAGGCTTAAGACTTCTATTTCAAAGCCTTAGATATATAAAGCACATTGAATAGTTCTTTTGTTAATTAGGTTTTGGTTGGCGTTTAAACTTAGAATATCTATAGACAATCAAGTATTGAATAATTTCGTAATCAAGTTTTAATGTTTTAAAAATTACGTAAAATTATTACAATTAAATACAAATTTTTCTTTTATTTATTAAAATAAATTATTTAATATAAAAATAATTTTTTAAATTCTAAATTAAAAATGATGCAGAATACTTAAACAGAGAGAATTAATAAAAGTGCTATTAGTCACTGTTTGTCGCTAGACTTCCTAAAAGGAAACATAAAACACCAGTTACAGATTCTCAAATTGAACAGCAGATTCTTATGGCCAATTCTGTTTTAGCTAGGCATTGAATCTAGTAAAAACTTCACATACTGTGAAACAAATTCTCACATCAAAGTCCTAATGCTATATATCTGATTAATAACAAAGAAGCACAACAGAAGAAGAAACCATGAATCCATAAATGAAGATCAAGAACCCAAAATGCAAAGCCCAGTTTCTCTTAAACTTACCAAAGTAACTCTCTGGTGGTTCTTGGTAATGAATATCAAGCTCACCTTCATCACCAACAACCTCACCACCATACTCACTATTACCACTACTACCTATTCTCATCTTCAGTTCCCTTAGCTTCTCAGTAGCCAACCCAAGAGTGAGCTTATGGCATCTTCTTTGGTACTTAAACCCATTGATACACCTAAGCGTTTGAGCCACAGATACATAGAAGATGAGGTGGGCCAATGAAAGGAGTGTTATCGGGGCCCAGCAATGGCCGCATTGGAGGCGGCTGGGCTGAGCCTCGGCCATGAAGACTAAAGAGAGGAAGATGAAGAAGAGAAGGAAGAGCTTGTGGAGCTCCTTCTTTTGGAGGTCTATTGCTCTTTTCTTTTCGAGGGTCTTCTCGAAATGGAGTTGGATTATTGTGTTTACTGCTTGAAGAGCTGTTTCTTTAGGGATTGTTTGGTAGTGATGGCCCTGGTGGGAGTCGTAGTCGGCCATTGATAAGGAGAGAGAGAGAGAGAGAGGGGAAGATAGAGATGCAGCTGGGGTTTTTTAATGGGTATGTGGAGGCTAAAAAAAAAAAATTGACGGCCCCGATCTCGAGGAGTGGTTTTCTTACATTGACCAACGGAGGTTGGGGACTTACACTGTGTTTGGTGAGAAAAAAAGAAAATCGAAGAAAAATAAATTTTATTTTTTTATTTTATTTGTTTATATTTGAATAAAAGTGAGTGAAAAAATAATTTTATTTTTTATTTGAAAAGTAAAATATGGAAGAAAATAAAAATATTATTTTATATATTTATATTTTATTTTTATTTAAAAAAATAATTGGATATATAATTGTTTTAAAAATCTAATATTAGTTTTTTATATTTCAAATATTAAAAAATATATTTATACATTCAGTTATATTTTTTAAATATTGAATATTAGTTTTTAAATTAGAAGTTAAATGTTAACATTTATTAAATATTATTTTTTTAATATTTAATATTTAATCACTGGACATTAATTTGTAAATGTGAAACTAAAAAGACATTAAACAAAAAGTTATAAGATTTTGAGAGAATTAATTTTAATTAAAAATTTTAGATAAAATTATTTTACTAATTTTATAATTTAAATTTATTTTATGTTTATTTTAAATCTTAAAAATAAAATAACTTCATTTTGGTGTTGTTTTCATGTTTATAGATAGAATTGTAATTTTATAAAAATTCTTTTAATTTTTCATATTTTACCTTTATTTTGAGGAGAAGATAAAAAAAAAAAATTTATTTTTTCTTCTCTTCTTTTCCTTTCTTTTCCAAATAAGATAAAAAAAAAAAAAAAACTTTTTCTCCTTATTTTTTGCATTTTATTTTACTTTCTCTCTTATTTTTCTTCCTCTCAACACGTTCACCACTTTATTGGGTTTCATGCTCAGATTGATTATTATTTTTAGATGAAATTTATTGGAATTTATTAAAACCGCAGGTGTGTATAAGTTTTTTCTTCATTATTTTGAATTTAAATTCAAGAAAAGATTTTAAAGAAATATTTTTCATATTTTTATTGGATGTAACAAAAATTTATTTAAATTTTAAATTAATTCAAAATGAGACAGTAACCAAAAAATTCCTCACTATATCAATAAAAAAATATTTTAAAGATAACATTTAAATTCATACTGTCGCAATATGATAATATTTTACTTTTGAGATGTGTTTATAATTATGTCAAAAGTTTATTCATCATTATCCGATGTGATGAACTAATCAATCAAATTAAACTAATCAATCAAACTAATTTAATTAATTTTAAATAAAATTAATTTTAAATTTTATTTTTTAAGCGAATTTGGATCAAACACTTTGAATTATAAATGTGTAAATTAGACTATTTGATTGAATTATAAAATAATTTTAAAATAAATTAATCAATAATAATTTCATTATTTTAAAATATAGATTATTTTTAAGAACTAAGATAGATTATTTTCAAGACCTTTTTTAAAATATTTTATGTTTATTCAATTAAATATTTTTTAATTTTGTTTGAACAAATCAATTAATCAAATTAAATTTAATATTAAAATTCTTAAATCATTTTAATTTTTTAAAATTTCAATTAAATTTACATATCATTTAAAACAAATTTAGATCGTACTTGACATCTATATCAAACTTGAGGTCACATTTCTTTTTTTTTTTTTTTTTTTTAAAGAAAAACATGGTCACATTTTAATTTTTATACGGTCTAAATGTATAATAATAATAATATTTTAAAATTTATTTTTTTATATTCCATTATTTTGCTCTAAAAATATAAAGGTATAATTAATTTTTAATATAAAGTTTATTATTTTTAATAGAAGAGTTTGTCATAATAAAATAGAAAATCTAATTTTTGTTTTTTAAATAATGTGAAAGTGAATAGGCATTTCAAAACATGCAAAACAAAAAAAAAATCTTAAAGAATATATCAAAATTTTTAGAATTAGCATTTTTTAAATTCCAAACTAATTTATATATATATATATATATATATATATATATATATATATATATATATATATATATATATATTCATTGGTAATTTATTCTTTAACAGATTTTTTAACTTTTTCCTAATTGAATTTTTTTATTTTTAATTCATCTAAATTGATTTAAAATTAATTTTTAGTTCTAATTAGAATAATACTTTCATTTTTAGGTTATTTAAGTCTAATCTTTTTCAAAGTAACATAAACAAAAATTGATTGTCCATATTTTTATTAATAATTTCATCTATTTAATAATTTTTTAGATAAATAAGACTGAATTTAGTTATAAGTTTTATAAAAAAAATTAACTATATTATTTGCAAAAAATTAAGTATTTTTGTCTATGAGTTGTGTACATCCATAAAATTTTTGTAGATATTTCATACCTTTTGACATTTTTTATTTGAGAAAAACAAACTTTTGACTTAGTTAAAATTTTCATAAAACTAAAATGTTAAACCTAAATGAATACACTTACACTAAAAATAGTTGCTAGATTAGCCACAAAATTTGTCATCACTAACAAGGTAGATTCCATTATTAAACTGCCTTAGCGGCAGACTTAAGTCTGTCGCTAGACTGATGGTTATTAAGGGCTAGTGACAAAATAGTAATGAGATTTTCATCGCTAAAATCTAATCGCTATCCCATATAGCAAAAAAAAAAAAAAACAATGAATTTTCTTCGCTAAAAATAGCAATAGAATAGCGACAAAACTTTGGCAACTAAAAATTTCATCGCAATTTCATCAATGTATGTTTATTTAATATTTTGTATATTAAAATTTTTATATTATATTTTATACTTATAATTTTATAAAAAATAAATATTATTTATTTATTTATTTATTTAATTTTAAAAATCAAAGTTAGTAAAAATTAAAATTAAAAAATAAATATTATTTTATTTATTTCTTTAATTTAAAAAATCAAAGTTAGTAAAAATTAAAATTGATAAATTCATTATATTGATAATGTGATTATCATAATTATAAATTATCAATTTATTTAATTTTAATATTAATATGTAATCAATTCTTTAAATCTAAATATTAATATGATATCAATTATAAAATAAATAATTATAAAAATTTTAAATTAAAAATTAACATACATAGTTATAGATAATAAAATGGAATTTAATAACTTTAAAATTACAAAATTAATAACTACAAATTTTCAACTAATAAAAAATTAATAATTACATATTTTTAAGTAACGCAAAATTAACAATTTATATATTTTCAATTAACAAAATATTAACAATTACATATTTTCAATTAACATAACAACAGGGAGGGATGTTGTGGTGGAGGAGGTGGTAGAAGAGGCGACGATGAAAGAAACAGTGAAGGGGATGGTGACAGGTGGTGGAGGAGGTGGTGGAGGAGATAATGGAGGGTGGTGGTGGAGGTGGCGGTGGTAGAGGAAGCAGTGAAGAAGACAACGACGGGTGGTAGAGGAGGCAGTGGAGGAGACAAGGGTGGGTAGTGGAGGAGGCAGCGACGTGTGGCTAAGAAGGTGGAGGCAAGGGTGAGGGCGAATGAGAAGAAGATAAGAAAGGAAGAAAAAAGAAAATATTAGAGAAAGAAGGTAAAGAAATAAAGAGAGAAATAATGAAGGAAATAATATGAAACATGAGTGGAGAAGAAATAAATAAGGGGTAAACATTTTTAGTGACAAAATTTTCCATCACTAAAATATAAATTCCATTGCTAAATAATCGAAAAAATTCAAAATTTTTATTTTGAAGCCAAAAAATTAGTGATGGAATTTCCATTGTCAATCCATTACTAATTTTTCCACCTAAGATTTTTAAAATTTTAATTTGGAATAAAAAAAATTTGTGACAAAAAATTTCTTCGCTAATCTGCTACAAAACTAAATCTATCTCTAATTTTTCCACTTAAAAAACTATTAAATTTTTATTTTGGAGCCAAACAATTAGTGACAAAAAAAATTTTCACTAATTTTTTTACATAAACAATTTAAAAATTTTTAGTTTAGAGCAACAAATTTTGTCACTAAATTAGCTATGAAATCATATTCGTTGTTAGGCTTAGAGACAAAGTTGATTTCATCGTTAGTTAATGATGACTTCTTTCCATCACTAGCTAGCGATGAAATTTTTTGTTATTAGGTTTAGTGATAGATAATTTTGTTGCTAGCTAGCAACAAAAATTTTCATCACTAGGCTGTTGGTAGCGAACTAGACCTAACTTGGCACTAGTTTTGCTTACTAAATTAGCAATGGATTGCAAAGCCATCACTAATTGTTTGATTTCATAAGGAATCCGTCATTATTTTGGTAGAAAAAATTTCATAACTGAATATGTTGCTATTCCGATTATTTTTTTTTAGTGTTAATTGTAAAATTAAAAATAAACTAATTTTTAAATATAATATTAAAAATAAAAATATTAAGTAATTACAATTTAATCAATGTAAAATATCATCCTTATAATTAAATTTAAAATTATTAGTTATATTGAAACTTATAAATATGTGTTGTTTGAATTAGTTATTGAGAATGATTAAATATTAAATATTTGATAAATGAAGATGATATCTTAAGGAGCCTTAAAGGAGAGAGGAGGGGACGGGGTGAATAGAGCTATGACAAATAATTAAAATTGTGAAGGATAAATAAGAGGTGAATCACAATATTAGAAAGAGATGCAAAGATTATTGTCGTGAGATGCCCTAGAAGAGGAGGTTTAATAGGGCAATGACAATTTCAAAAATTCTTCAAGATAGAAAGAGAGAGAATCAAACGAACACAAATGCATAAAGATTTATAGAGGTTTAGCTTAAATCAAGCTTTCATTCTTTCCTCTAGATATCCCTAAAGAGTTTCATTATACAATAATTTTGAGATGCTATTCAAACCTTTACACAGATGAATTTAACTAGGCACCACTTGAGTCTTCCAAAGGTGGATTTATTATGGACCACCTAAAAGACTTTGTAAATAGTTTGTGGGTACTATTCAAGCTTTTTCTAAGATAGATTGTAGGTATTATCTTAAACTTTTCATAAGAAAATGGTGAAAGATTATTTTCAACCCAAAAGTATCATCGTACAAGTTTTATAATAAATATAGAATGAAATACTCTAAACACTTAAACCATTCATTAATGAATAATGAACACAAACTTCTGTATCTATTTGGGTGGGTTGGACTTTGATGTTTTTGATGAAGCTTAGCTAATCTTTTTCTTAAAATATCTCTCATATGCATATAAAGAAAGCGTTAGTTTAAATAGTTGAACTTAAGGCACTTTAAAATGCTCTTTGATGCTTTTAGATCACTTGTAGTATGTCTCACAATCACTTGAAACATGTTTTTTCTTTTATTTTCAAACTTCTAGTCATTTTATAGTGGTAGGATAACAAACTAATCAATTCTCACATTGAGAAACCTATCAAAACTTTAATATAACCATTAGACACATTATCATTGATTATTGGTGAGATCACCATTTAGACACATTATTAATGATTATTGGTTTGATCACCATGATCATTGAATGACTAACATCCTTCTTATATTGCTTTAGTGTTCATTGAGTGCCATGCTTTCTTCCTTATCTAATGTCATTGAATTTGTAAAATGCTCATTAAAGTATGATCCATGTTCATTATGATTTTTTAATAGTCTTTAGCTTTAATTTCTTAAACTTGGCTCTATCAGTATCATTTGAGTAAATTCTCAATAGTCATTGAGGATATGCAATGCCTTGTTGTGATGATTACTATTATTGAGATCTTTTACTTCAGTCATTAGAATTCATTAGGATTCAGCTTCAACACTTATGATATCATGCCCACACTTATTGCTTTCAATTTAATTCTCTTAGTACATTCGTCCCCACTTTTTGGGATTTATAGAAGAATTATGTAATTCTATTGAGTTTTTTTAGTGTTGATAATTCGACAATGCCTGTTGTTTTATCCAACAATATTTAGTGCATTTTTCACATCACTAGCACTTATATAATATTTTAGCTAAATTTTATAATTTCTTTTAAGGTTATTTGATTCTCATTAATTATTTTCAATGCTCGTTGGCATGCGTTCAATTGTCTTTAGCAATATGCAACAATCATTGGCATGGCTAAACTCACTTCTTCACTCCAAGACTTGTTCATTTTGAATTTTGCTTTACTTTTCATTTTGAAAAATTTTCTAAATTTGCTTAGATATTCTTCAGGGGTTGAATGAGGGGTATATAGGTTCAAACTTAATATGCTTAAATAAGGGTTAGATTATATGACCTTTTGTTAATAATCACCAAAATAAGAATTAGAACTTCAAAGGTTCAATATTCTCCTCCTTTTTTTTTATGATGATAAACAATGTATGCAAAGTGTAGATCAAGTATGTAGATTAGGTTATGACTCCCTCTCTATCTATTTTTTAAGGAAATTGTGCATTTGAAGATTTTGTTAAAATTAATTTCTAAAACAATCATGCTTCCCTTGTTCCATAACAATTTATCTCTTCCTTCTTCTTTATATTCCCTCCCCTATGTAGTTGTAGAATGTACATTTTCTCTTACTTTATCCTGCTTTATGTATTCATTTTCCATTCCTTATGCATAGTCAAACAAACTCATTTTCACTCACTTTCCCTTTTAAGCATATGCTCTCCCCTTATGTCATTATCAAAAAAAGATAAGGAGCAATATAATGCATAATAAAAGTAGTAAGATAGACTGAAAGATATATTGCACACAATTAAAGACATTTTTCACCTAAAAGGAATACAAAGAGATGAGAAATAATTATTATCTTGTCCATTCATCAATAAATTTTAAGACATAATAAGAGAAAAGAAAAAGTAAAAAGGAAAAGAAAGAATTAAAAGGATTATTTTGGAATAATAAGATTAAGAATGGTTTTGGGATATGGTTTAGGGAATAAATGAATATAAGTTATTTCAATATCCTTGTCATTATTTGGCTTATCTTCATAATCTGAACTAGGATGCAAGTTGTGACCATTAATGGCCCAATCTAGAGTTTGATTACCATCCTTAATCTGAGTGCTAAGTCTATTGGCTTGTGTTTGCAAAGACGTAATTTTGGTCTCTAATCTATTTACAGTGGCATTGATCATGCTCAACTGTTGCAAAACCTTTTCTTTAAAAGGTGAGAGTTGTGTTTCTTAAATTGGAGAATAAAAGAGATAGACATTTGTGCTGAAGTAGGCACTAGTGTTGTAGTTGAGCCAATCTTGTTGCTGCGTTTATATCTGCTCTTACAACAACATCTAAACTTTCATCCTCTTCCCAAATAGCTTTAGCATTTTCATCAGTGACAATAATAAGGCCATTCTCTTGCCTTTTGAGAATGCCCATGCTAATGAACATCTTTTTATTAATGGCCTCATTTGTTGGTAGAGGCTATAAAAGAAAGTTTTTTTTGCCATATTTTCTTCTTCAATTTTTGGAATTGCCACGACATATTTGAAATTCTAATGGTGTAATAAGCCATCACAAAAGCATTTGTTTTGTTAGCTTGAGACTCTAGTCTCTCCATTAACAACCATGGGGCATATATTTTCTTTTTGTTTACCATTCACCATAAGTAGAAGAGGTCTTGTATAGTTACCGTTTGACTAGCCTTTCTTATTTATGTTTTAGACAATAAACCTATATGTTATTAGTATATGGCTCTTAATTCTTAAAGCTTCGCTATTAGGGAATTAGTAGTTAAAGCTTCCTTTTGTGATGGACTACTAAAACTCATTTAGTCCAAGCTTGAAGATGGTAGTTGCTCAAAGTATCCTTCTCCATATACCTCAAAGTAAAAATAGAGATCCTTAAGGTTCATCTTATACATTTTCCTAAAGAACCTAAAAATTATGGTTCCTTAAATCTTAATTTTATAGTTATCATCTAGACATCTAAGTTGCTAAGCACTCAATTGTTATCTCAGTATATATGTAAGTTTTGTGATTCTTAAGAAAAACTCCCAACCTATCCCTTACATTACCTCATTCGCTTCTTCAACTAGCTTTTACTTTTAAAGGTCCTCCCAATTATGAACTTACCTCTATTAATCCTTTATTTAGCAATTTTGAACCCAAGCTTAACTTACTCTCTATTTTGGAACCTAACTAATATTGTCCAATAGTGAGGGTTTATGGAACCCTAGCTTGAGTGTCTTGCTCTATTTCTACAGTTGTGACTTTGGCTTTACATTTACTTTTGAGATATGCCCTTGGTCTTTTGGGAGCTAAGGGAGTTGAAGATGGTTTTTATTTTGCCTTTTATTTCCTCTTGGCATTTAAAGTAGAGGTTAATCTATCCTCTATGCTCAGACTTGAGGATTGTGATTTTATCTTTTGCTTGAATCACTTTATAGTAGAAGATGTTAGTGCCATTAATTTAATTACTATGGATTAAAGGTTTTTAAGAAGTATGTTAAAGAATTATAAGAAGTAAAGTATAGGATTTAAAATTTGAAAGACTAAAGATAACATTTTGAAAATAGAATGAGAGAGGCATTTATACACAGTAGTAGAAATGGTCGTTGGAAATCTTGACAATGAGCATTGTGATCCTTTTAACAATTGTTGAACATATTTGTTAGACCATTTATTGCACTTATCTCTCCAATGATCATAATCCATTCATAATAGTAATTATAGGAATTTTACAACAATTATTGAATGACATTCGTTAGCTAACCTGCAATAATCATTGAATGTCTCCTTTGATCAAAATCATTTTGAAAAACTTTTTATAAACTTTCAAAGATTGTTGATGATTTAATATAATTAAATCCAATGATCATAATATCATGAACTTAATTGAATTTAGACATTTTAGTTTGCACAATCCATAATATAAACTTTTAGTCATTAATTCTAAAGTTTAGGTGTGTGATGAATCATACAAAAATACATAACAAATAATCAAACATCAAGTTTGTACTGGGAAATTGATGTGTACTTGACCGTGTTTTCACAAGGTACAACCATCAACCATACCTAACTCTCTCTTCTAATAAATTGCATTCCCTCATCATTGAGAATTTTAATGAAAATATATGCCAATTGATCATTAATATCAATAGATTCTAGCATAACATCTCTATTCCTTATGGGATCCCTTATAAAATGATGCATAATAATCAAACAATTATTATTTTATCTATAGGATTCGTGCACAACACAATTTTGCTATAACATATCTTACTTCAATTATTGATAAGACAATTAAGTTTTGCTTTTTTCTACTCTAAGATATTAAAGATTCTCCTAGTAATGGACATGTTTTGAAGCCTTTTTTCCATCTAAGGTACATCCATCAAAGTCAACATCTGAGTATGCTCTAAGGCTGAATAAGGATCTCTTAGGATACCATAATCCTAGTTTGGTACACCATTTAAGTATTTTTAGAATATGTTTGACAACATGCAAATGTGACTTTTTAGGATTAGATTAATATCTAAAACAAAAAAAAATATTCAACATGATATCTAGCCTACAAATGGTAAAATATTGAAGGCTTATAATCATACCTCTATATAGTTTTTGATCTATTGCCTTACCTTTTTCATCTATGTAAAACTTAGTGTTTTATGTTCATTGAAGTATTGCATGGTTTGGTTGTGTTCATGCTAAATCTTTTTAGTGATTCCTTTGTGTATTTAGCTTGGTTAATGAACATTCCCTCTACTCCTTGTTTGATTTGCAACCCAAGTAAGAATTTGATCTCTCCCATCATGTTCATCTCAAATTTACTTTTTATAACTTTAGAGAAATCTTCTTATGAGTAAAGATTGGTAACACCATATATGATACCATTTACATAAATTTGAACAATTAAGATATCCTTATTATTCTTTTTAGTGAAAAGTGTAGTGTCCACTAAACCTTTTGAAAGCTCTTTTTCTAGAAGAAAGTTAATCTACTTTTCATATTAAGCTCTTGGAGCTTGCTTTAAGCCATACAAGGCATTAGTGAGTTTGTAAACATGATTTAGAAAGACATGATTTCCAAAACTAGGAGGTTGTTCCATATACTTCCTCATTTATGGATCCATCAAGAATGCAGTTTGACATCCATTTGAAGAAGTTTGAAATACATGAATGGTGCATATGTAATTAAGATCTTAATTGCTTATAACCTTGTAATAGGGACAAAAGTTTCATCATAATCAATGTCTTCCTCTTGCTAACCTAGCATTATTCCTAGATATAGCTCCAAGCTCATGTAGATTATTTCTAAATACCCATTTAGTTCCAATAATAGAATGGCCATTTGTCTTAGAACCAAAGTCCAAACCTTATTCCCTTTAAATTAATTAAGCTCTTCTTGCATAGTAGTACCCAATGCTTATCTTTGATTGCTTCATCTATGGTTTAGACTCAATAAAGGAAACAAAGGCATGATTCTTACATGTATTTCTAAGAGAGGGTCTAGTTAATACCTTTTTTGGTGAACACCAATGTTGAGATCTTTAGGATGATTCTTATTTTATGTCCAATCTTCTTTAGTTATTGGACCATTTGTCTTACTTTGAGATGTTGGAGGTGGAGTCTTAGAGTGAACATCATCATTTTACTTGTCATCCATCTCATTTGTTTTATCTTCAATATTTAGCTCATCCATATGATTTGTAAGATCATTAATATCTTCTTCATTTTTAGGAGAAATTTGGTAAGATTCATAAAGAATAATGTGCATTGATTATTCAAGAATAAGAGTTCTTTTATTGAAGTCTTTATATACTCTACTAAAGGTAGAGTAACCCAAAAGATTCCTTTATCAAATTTGGAGTAAAATTCAAAATGAAACATTTACAACAAAAGAATAAGCATGTAATTTTTGGTTTCCTTTGGTTTCACAACTCATAAAAGGTTTTCTTTAAAATACACCTTACTAAAGCTCTATTTAAACATAGCAAGAGGTGTTTATGGATTCTTTCCAAAAATATTTTAGCAAATTATATTCATTAAGCATAATTCTTGCCTTCTCTTAAAGAGTTTTATTTTTCCTTCCTACTATCCTATCTTGAGGAATTCTAGGTATTGAAAAGTTATGTCAAATTCCATCTTCATCACACAAACTTTAAAACCTTGCATTTTAAAATTCTCCACCATAATAACTTTTAATAACTACTATTTTTAATTCTTTTTTATTTTGAATTGATTTTACAAAAGATTTAAAAGCATCAAATAATAATCCTTATGAGGAAGAAATAGACTGAAAAACATAGAGAAGTCATCTACAATGACAAATGGATAATGCATACCACCAAACTAATAATTCTAGTAGGGCCAAAAAGATCCATGTATAACAATTAAAAGAGGTCTTGTAGAAGTTGCATTATTCTTTTCATTAAAGGAGGATTTAACATATTTACCTCTTTGACATAATCAAATACTTTGTCTTTGGAGAAATTAATCTTAGGAAGTCCTTCCAATAAGTTCCTTTTCCTTAATTTATTGATCAGTTCCATACTTGCATGTCTAAGTCTCTTATGCCAAGTTCAACCTTCATCAAATATAGTAATAAGACACTTGACATTTTTGTTACATAAAGAATTTAAGTTAATAACATAAATGTTTTGGACTCTCCTAACAATAAAAGTTTGTTATCATTCATTCTTGACACATAACAAGCTTGAGGTTCAAACATAACTCTTAGTCCTTTATCACATAATTGGCTCATACTTAAGAGGTTATGTTTGAGATCATCAACTAATAAAACTTTATCAATAATAGGGGAATCAACATTCTTATCAACCTTACTTATATTCATAATCTTTGCCTTTCCATTGTCACTAAATGAGACATTGCCTAGTTCTTCAATCTTTTTAAGTTTAGAAAAGAACTTTATATCACCTGTCATGTGCTTTGAGCATCAACCATTAAAGTACCACTCATCTTTCTCTACTTTGGATTATAACACACCTACAAGGTAAAAGATTTATTATTTTTAGGTACTTAAATTGTCTTAGGTCCTTATGGGTAAGATTTAATTAGTCCTTCATCATGCTTCTAAAATGACAATGATAAACATTATGATCATACATGCCATATGTGAACACCCTTATGGTTTCATGGCTATGCTTGAATGAATGGAATCTTACTTATGACTCTTAACTTTTGGTCGACCATCAATGTGTTGAAAGGACAAGGGACATACATTGCTATACCCTTGATTAATGGCATGTGAAGGGATCATCAAGGAATTTGAAGGAGAACATCTTAATAAATAAAAAAAAGCCTTAATGAAATCAAGTGGCCAATAGAGGGTCAATGAGGGTGATACTTTGGCACTAACCTAAATACTTGATTACAATCACCACCCAACTTTGGTTGGGATAAAATTTAAGGTGAGGAAGGGTTTTAGTCCTAATAGGTCATCTCGAAGGCCCAACCCATCTTCACCCCATCAAAGATCGAGTTTAGGATGTAGGTATAGTGTGGGGAAGAGGTTAGGTATCCTTAAACCACCTAAACTTTAGGGTCCAGTCTCTGAGCATCTTTGGTTCCCATTTACAAGTTTTGTCCTTATTAATTACTTAATACATTTTAAGGTGGTCCTAACCATACATATACCATGTGTTCACCCATTTATAACATTCAAACAATGTAAGCATTCACCAAAGGGATAAGGGTATATTATTAATTATAAAAGAGGAATGTCTGTAATCAAATGAAATAAAAATATGTAATAATTAACCTTTATAACCTATAAAACTAGAACATAAATTAGTCTTTTGTACACGGGATTAATCATGAAGAAAGACAACCATTAAGCTTAATCAAATCAATCACGGAGTAGGAATTATGTCATCCTTGTTATTGGCCCTCGGCACCAAGAAGGGGGGGGGGTTGAATTGGTGTATAAAAAATAATTAGGAGTAGGGGATAAAAAAGAGTAGAAAAATAAGGCACACGATTTATAGTGGTTCGAGTATAATCAACCCTACGTCCACTCCCCAATTCTCTGCAATTGGGTGTTCCACTAACTTCAAATGGTGTTTCTAAGCTCACACCTAATTTTTACACTTTGTGTTTTCAAGGCTCACACAACAACCTTTACACTATGTGCTTTTAAGGCTCACATAACAACCTTTACACTATGTGTTTTTAAGGCTCACACAACAACCTTTACACTATATGTTTTTAAGGCTCACATAATAATCTCTCTTTAGTGTTTTTACGGGCTCACACAATAACCTTCACACTTGGTGTTTAATGCTCACAACCCACACTTATAATCTCATAAAGAAAAGAAGAAAATGAGTAACATTAAGAGCTTTAACACAAGTAATGAATTCTCTATCTGTCTTGTTTCTCACTATTTGGTGGAGTATTTATACCCCATACCAACTAAACAGACGTTAGACTTTAAAGATCAACAAATCTTCAAGATGTGCTAGGTAGATTCTGCATTAATTGCATGTCAAGCTAGAGTCACGGTCGCTACTGGTCAATCGTAGTCGCGAAATCCAAATTTCCATACGAGAGGCAAAAATTATAGCAAAAGAATCCGTTTGTGTCTAACGGCTAGTCCATGTGACAGCTTCTTATTGGTCTACCAGGAAAATATAGTCGTTGTGTTCTAACTACCCATAAAAGTCGCAGTAGTAATTTTTCTTTATATAGGACGTGATTGAGAATGCAAATCCTTCTGTTTGAAAGATAATCTTTTTCTTTTGGAATTGTAGTCGCTGCCCAAAATATTGCTCTCACAATTTTTGTTCTCCAACGGATACCTAGGACACTTGGCATGCTATGATTGTAAACTGGCTTCCCTCTTTAATGACTTTGAAAGTCGCAGTCGCGACTGAGGCATGACACACATACTGTGAATTCATTTGTGACTTTGGCACTCCCATCTTTGGATGAGTCGCGACAGTGAAGATGCCCGTGAATCTTTCTAGCCAAGTTTCACCCTTTCCTTGAACTGGGTCGTGGTCACGAATTACAGACCATTGAACATGAATTTGGATGAACTTTCACTTACTTGAGGATTATGCAATCGTTCCAACTTTCAATGGAAATATAACTCAATTTCTACAAAACAACACTTAGTTGAAACATTAGATATGATCAATCTCCTTTGACAATATCAAAAGAGGTCCAAGACTTAGGATTACCCATCTTAGTCTAACAATCTCCCCCTTTTTGATTTTGACAACCTAGATTGATCCTAAGGGAAAATAATGCAGAAATGTGAAGTTGGAGTAAAATATGATTCAATCAATACTTAAGGTGAAATTTCCTAAGTATGACATTCAATCATTCAAAGTAAAATTTCCTAAGAATGATAGTATGATGCTCATGATGCTCCCCCTCAACTTATGCTATAATTTTCAAGTTATTTTCACTCCCCCTTA